>CATKHT010000186.1:0-34756 GCA_949752745.1 Protula sp. h YS-2021
CCCAAATTTACCAGTTGCTGATCAGCTTTCAGTACTTAAATGGAGTTACATAAGTTATTTATGGAATAACACAATCATCAAAGAAGAAACACTTATTTAAAAGAAAAAAAAATGGCGATTTTAATCGAGAAGGGAAAATATAGAATTATTTTGGCGGCCACATTTACTTTGGGAGTGCTATTCGTTTGCCATAAAATGTTCGGAATTGCAATTACCCACAGTTTCACTTCAGGTAACTGTATCTTTTTCTTCTTCTTTTCTTTTCTCCCCCCCCCCCCCGCCCCTTTTTTTGCGCCTGAAGGCATGCGGCGTGCCTGTGTGGTGCTGAGTTCTTTTTTTCAAGCTTCTTTGAATGTATTTTATCATATGTTTTTTAAGTCCCTTTTTGTTTGCAATGTTATGTAATTAAGGCGTAATTGATCACACTGCAGTTGCATTAAATACTTAATTGGTGCTCTGAGTTCTGAATTCAGTGGAAAATTCCATCAATATACGGTATTATAAAACTACTGGCCTCTCAACTGATCTATCCGTTATATGTACGTTATGTACAATCACCAGGTGGATGGATATAAAAAGGAGCTCCGCTTTCATAATACGAATACTATTTTCGGGGAATCACCAGTGGGCTTGTGAAACAAACACGTCTAATACATAATACATAGCAGTAGAGGTTTGCTGTTAGACATCAACACCATTTATACAGCTGGCTAATTTTAACATCTGAAAAAAAAAGAAAACTGATCAGTCATTAATTTTAAAAATCGATTAGCCATATTATATCTGAATAATACTGAGCAGAAAGATAAGCCTTATTCTCGCAATCACACCAACAAACACGGCAGCTTGTCATGAACGCTAGATGTACGTCGCAACCCAACTTAGGCTTTGGTTCATTACGGAGGTCAAAACAACGTCTATCGGTCGACGTTGAACAGACGTCGGTTTATTATACGTTGTATGAAAGTTGCACAGGCGACGGAACAGCTAGTGGTTATATGGGCTTGAGGAAAGTTATCTAGACAGTAACAAACATAAAGTGTCCTGGGTACCACCCCCTCCCCCCCCCCCCCGCCCCCCCCCCCCCCCCATGAAAGTGTTCCCACCCTCGAGTCATCCGCTACAGCACGATATGCTTGAGTTAATTGTCATGGCCATTTTTTTTTTAATTGGGCAGGAAAAAACTTGCAAGCTCCTGACAGTCTCATAATTTATAATGACCTATTTTCGAAGCGATCTGTCTAGGCTCTCATTTCTGGTCTGTAATAACACAAACAGGTTGTTATTTATTTGTTACCTTGATGTCTTAGACGTTAATTAGACATCAGTTTTTTTTTAATTTTGGCTCGAGGATAACGTAAAGCGTGAAACAGACATACAAGAAAACATATTTATGACCGTAACCATTCACAATCAAATAGCAATCACAATTAAATTACAGTTGCAATCACAATTAAATTACAATCAAATTACAATCACAATCAAATTTCGAACAGATATCATATTGCAATTTTCTCTGGCAGACATCGCCGCCTGAAATCGACTTTGGCTCGAAATGTCTACTGAAATATTTTATTCTGCTTGACAGCCCTCGCATCCTCGTTGTTTTCCAACGGCCAACCTCTACGGCGGTTCCGTCAGCTATCGTTGTTGTCCAACGGCCAACCTCTACGGCGGTTCCGTCAGCTATCATTGTTGTCCAACGGCCAACCTCTACGGCGGTTCCGTCAACTATCATTGTTGTCCAACGGCCAACCTCTACGGCGGTTCCGTCAGCTATCGTTGTTGTTCAACGGCCAACCTCTACGGCGGTTCCGTCAGCTATCATTGTTGTCCAACGGCCAACCACTACCTAGTTTCCGTCAGCTATCATTGTTGTCCAACGGCCAACCTCTACGGCGGTTCCGTCAGCTATCGTTGTTGTCCAACGGCCAACCTCTACGGCTGTTCTGTCAGCTATCATTGTTGTCCAACGGCTAACCTCCACGGCGGTTCCGTCAACTATCATTGCTGTCCAACGGCCAACCTCTACGGCGGTTCCGTCAGCTATCGTTGTTGTCCAACGGCCAACCTCTACGGCTGTTCTGTCAGCTATCATTGTTGTCCAACGGCTAACCTCTACGGCGGTTCCGTCAGCTATCGTTGTTGTCCAACGGCCAATCTCTACGGCGGTTCCGTCAGTTATCATTGTTGTCCAACGGCCAACCTCTACGGCTGTTCCGTCAGCTATCGTTGTTGTCCAACGGCCAACCTCTACGGCGGTTCCGTCAGCTATCGTTGTTGTCCAACGGCTAGCCTCTACGGCGGTTCCGTCAACTATCATTTTTGTCCAACGGCCAACCTCTACAGCGGTTCCGTCAGATATCGTTGTTGTCCAGCGGCCAACCTCTACGGCGGTTCCGTCAGTTATCATTGTTGTCCAACGACCAACCTCTACGGCGGTTCCGTCAGCTACCGTTGTTGTCCAACGGCCAACCTCTACAGCGGTTCCGTCAGATATCGTTGTTGTCCAACGGCCAACCTCTACAGTGGTTCCGTCAGATATCGTTGTTTTCCAGCGGCCAACCTCTACGGCGGTTCCGTCAGATATCGTTGTTGTCGAATGACCAACCTCTACGGCGGTTCCATCAGCTATCGTTGTTGTCCAACGGCCAACCTCTATGGCGGTTCCGTCAGCTATCATTGTTGTCCAATAGCCAACCTCTACGGCGGTTCTGTCAGCTATCGTTGTTGTCCAACGGCCAACCTCTACGGCGGTTCCGTCAGCTGTCGTTGTTGTCCAACGGCCAACCTCTACGGCGGTTCCGTCAGATATCGTTGTTGTCCAGCGACCAACCTCTACGGCGGTACCGTCAGATATCGTTGTTGTCCAACGACCAACCTCTACGGCGGTTCCATCAGCTATCGTTTTTGTCCAACGGCCAACCTCTACGGCGGTTCCGTCAGCTATCGTTGTTGTCGAATGACCAACCTCTACGGCGGTTCCATCAGCTATCGTTGTTGTCCAACGGCCAATCTCTACGGCGGTTCCGATTCATCAGTCCAGTGGACATTTGGACCCGATCCATCAATCAATGGACATTTCGCACCCGACCTATTACACAGCCAAATTTTTTACGACTTTTACGACTATTCGTAGCATTTGTTATCTTTTGCATTTTATATGTCGCCAGTTTTCTTCCTAGGATTTATTTATTCAATGTCACAATGTGCTTACGTATTCTTGTCATTTTTGTCCATATATTTTTTTTGGGCATTGTGAAAATGAAATGAATAATTACCCGTCAAAACAATGTTTACAGTCAAGCAATGAATATCTACAATACGACAAGACTGAATCTTACTGTTTTTGCTCAATACACTATAAACAGTTTACAAAGGTGAGGGTATTACATGAGAACAATGCAGCAAGTCATTTAGCTGCCCCTGAGGCGCGAGCTGAAAGGCCAGTAAATGACTACAGTTTAACCACCACCTTGTTTCATGGATCAATAGGTATCAAAATGTAGAAAACAGTCCAAATATGGCTTTTCAAATGTCATGAATGAAACTTGCTGTGTGAATGGTTGTAAGTGATCTATTTCTATTATTACACGTTTTAATGCGTCACACTTGTTTCATTAAGTGTCAGGGTATATTAAAAATATGAGTGTCTTACAGCCATTCATACCGCATTTTCATAACCATTCAAACAGCCAATCACACAGCCATTCACACATCCATTCATAAAGCCATTCATACAGCCATACAGACAACCAGTCATACAGCCATTCATACAGTCATGCAGGCAGCCATTCACAGAGCCATTCATATAGCTTTGCATACAGTCATTCATGCAGCCATTCATACAGCCATGCATACAGCCATCCATGCAGCAAGTGTCCACTATACAGCCATTCATACGCACCACTCATACAGCCATTCATTAAGCCATTCATACAGCCATTCATTAAGCCATTCATACAGCCATTCACACAACCATTCATGCAGCCATTCATACAGACATGCATACAGCCTTTGATACAGCGATGGATACAACTATTCATGCAGCCATTAATACAGCCATACAGACAGCCAGTCATACAGCCATTCATACAGTCATGCAGGCAGCCATTCACAGAGCCATTCATATAGCTTTGCATACAGTCATTCATGCAGCCATTCATACAGCCATGCATACAGCCATTCATGCAGCAAGTGTCCACTATACAGCCATTCATACGCACCACTCATACAGCCATTCATTACGCCATTCATTAGCCATTCATTAAGCCATTCATACAGCCATTCACACAACCATTCATGCAGCCATTCACCAACATTCATACAGCCATTCATACAGCCATGCATACAGCCTTTGATACAGCGATGGATACAACTATTCTTGCAGCCATTTATACAGCCATTCATACAGCCAAGAATACAGTCATTTACACAACTATTCATACAGCCATGCATACAGCCTTTTATACAACGATGCATGCAGCCATCACACAACCATTCATGCAGCCATGCATACAGTCATTCATACAGCCATGCGTACAGCCATTCATAAACCATTCATACAGCCACGCATACAGCCATGATACAGTCATTCATGCAGCCATTCAAACAACCATTCATGCAGCCATTAATACAGCCATTCATACAGCTATGCATGCAGCAATTCACACAGCCATGCATACAGTCATTCAAACAGTTATTCGTGCAGCCATTCATACAGCCAGTCATGCAGCCATTCATACAGTCATGCATGCAGCCATTCACACAGCCATGCATACAGCCATACATGCAGCGATTAATACAGCCATTCATACAGTTATTCACACAGCCATTCATACAGACATTCATACAGCCATTCATACAGCCATGCATACAGCCATTCATACAACCATTCATAAAGCAATGCATACAGCCTTTCATACAGCGATTCATATAACCTTCCATGCAGTTATTCACACAGCCATTCATACAGACATTCATACAGCCATTCATGCAGCCATTCATACAGCCATGCATACAGCCATTCATACAACCATTCATAAAGCAATGCATACAGCCTTTCATACAGCGATTCATATAACCATCCATGCAGTTATTCACACAGCCATTCATACAGACATTCATACAGCCATTCATGCAGCCATTCATACAGCCATGCATACAGCCATTCATACAACCATTCATAAAGCAATGCATACAGCCTTTCATACAGCGATTCATATAACCATCCATGCAGTCATTCACACAGCCATTCATACAGCCATTCATGAAGCAAGTGTCACCGTGTATGGGACATTATAGTATGAATACTGCAGCACTGCGACGCCCATACTTGAAACAAGTATATTAATAACCTTGAAACTAAAACAAAACAGAGAGAAAATACTAACAGTAATAATGTGTTTCTCACATCTTTTTATATTCATTTGCAAAGCTCGAACTTGCAGAAACATGCAAAAACCAACCAATAAAAAACCAAAAACAAAAAAAAATACAAAAAAAAAAATCTTTCCTGAATCAGACATGTGTTTATAAAACGGCTGCATAATTAATGACAACCTTGCAACGTACGCTTTACTCACTGATCAAATATCGATTACAGGCGAGTGGGGGTGGGGGGCGGAGAGGGGGGGGGTGTATAGAAGAGAAACAAAACAGCCTGCGCCATATGCGTTGGCTATCAATTGTATAACCGGCGCGACGTAACAGATGTGTCGGTGATCAAATCAGGACAAAGGCTATAGCTGATTTTTGTCCTCATCATATTGAAGATGCAAAAACTAGAATATATAAAAACATAAATAATAGAGAAGGAATTGTCTCAGAAATGTATTAAATTTTTCAGTTTTAAAACGCCATAGAGTTCTCTTATATCTAGACCCCTCTATATCTAGACCCCTCTATAAAAGTCTTTATACTCAGTTAAGATGTTATATAAGGTGGTAAGTTTGAATATCGGTGGTGTGATATATATATATATACCATAGTACCTAAAATACCTCGATTCTTTGAAGTATTCAGGCTTTTCAGAATGAGCATAGGGCAGTCACAACTAATTTCTTTAGTCTAAATTAGATTAAAAATTACAATTAAATCAAATTGTTCAGGTGTAACCACTTGGGGACTTCGAGACACATATGAACTAAACATAAATGTTACAGTACAGGAATTGTATTCTGTGTTTTGTCCTTATTTTTACGAATGTCCTTACTATATATATACATATAATGGTAAGATTTCAGGAATTTATGCAATAACTATATGTAATAACAAAAACAACGTCCTGGAGCATAAATATATAATTATAAATAGATTAAACATCATGAAACTGTCACAGGATACAAATACACTCGCTTCTACGAACTGAGATAAGACATTCTTCAGCGACGAATGTGGTTATTTTTTTAACAAATAACAAGTCTTTTTTTCTTTCTTTTTTTGCATATTTTCCGCACATTTCAAATTCGCCATTGCAATCCCAAAACGGAAACGAAACAGACTAGACAGGTGAGAGAAAGAAAAGCAAACTAGCTGGAAAATGTCTGGATTGTAAATGTTCAGCTGGAAAATGTCCGATTGGAGTGTGTCCGGTAGGAAAAAAGACCAGTTGGTAAATGTTCAGCTGGAAAATGTCCGATTGGAGTGTGTCCGGTAGGAAAAAGACCAGTTGGTAAATGTTCAGCTTGAAAATGTCCGATTGGAGTGTGTCCGGTAGGAAAAAGACCAGTTGGTAAATGTTCAGCTGGAAAATGTCCGATTGGAGTGTGTCTGGTAGGAAAAAGACCAGTTGGTAAATGTTCAGCTGGAAAATGTCCGATTGGAGTGTGTCCGGTAGGAAAAAGACCAGTTGGTAAATGTTCAGCTGGAAAATGTCCGATTGGAGTGTGTCCGGTAGGCAAAAGATCAGTTGGTAAATGTTCAGCTGGAAAATGTCCGATTGGAGTGTGTCCGGTAGGAAAAAGACCAGTTGGTAAATGTTCAGCTTGAAAATGTCCGATTGGAGTGTGTCCGGTAGGAAAAAGACCAGTTGGTAAATGTTCAGCTGGAAAATGTCCGATTGGAGTGTGTCCGGTAGGAAAAAGACCAGTTGGTAAATGTTCAGCTTGAAAATGTCCGATTGGAGTGTGTCCGGTAGGAAAAAGACCAGTTGGTAAATGTTCAGCTGGAAAATGTCCGATTGGAGTGTGTCTGGTAGGAAAAAGACCAGTTGGTAAATGTTCAGCTGGAAAATGTCCGATTGGAGTGTGTCCGGTAGGAAAAAGACCAGTTGGTAAATGTTCAGCTGGAAAATGTCCGATTGGAGTGTGTCCGGTAGGAAAAAGATCAGTTGGTAAATGTTCAGCTTTAAAATGTCCGATTGGAGTGTGTCCGGTAGGAAAAAGACCAGTTGGTAAATGTTCAGCTGGAAAATGTCCGATTGGAGTGTGTCTGGTAGGAAAAAGACCAGTTGGTAAATGTTCAGCTGGAAAATGCCAGGTTGGAATGTTTCCGGAGTATAAATGTTCATCTGGAAAATGTCCGGTTGGAAAGAGTCCGGTTGAAAAATGTCCGGTTGGCAATTGTTTCGTTAGAAAGTGATCCGGATTTGATAAAAACAGTAAGAGACAAAGGATGGTTAAAATCGATTGATCTGGCAGTCACACTTGCTATTTCTTTTCAGAAACGATTTTTTAATGGTTCTACTGAGATTTATTGATAAAAACGTTATTTTTTATCTTCTAGCACTTTTCCCTTCAGCCGCATGTGCATAAATCAGTTTTTACGTATATGTTTAGGTGCAATTTTTATTCTATATATGTGTGAAGTTTTCTCCCTTTTTTGACCGCTCTTCTCTACGTCTCGGGTTTCCCCTTACCCCGAAATGATGGGAAAATACTATTTGCTTTCCCTTCTTTGAAGGCCATAACACGTTTTTATTTTGTGCTGTGTGACGTTTGAAAAACGTTGTTTGGTGCGTTTTTGTCAGTTTTGGCGACCTTAAAATAGCTTCGGTTTCTTATTGTTTGTTTTTGTTTCATTTATGATGTTCGAAAGATAACTCACATCAGTGACGTCATTTTAAAGACTCTGCAAAGACGTCGAAATGACGTATTTGGTCAGTCAGACAGCAACCAGAGATACTCACATTGGGACTCATACGCATCTGGATAGGCACACCCTCGATGGCCTTATATGGAGAGGGGAACAGCATAAACAGCATACATAAACAACAACAAAAAATTACTCTGATATTCACACCATTTTCTTGTTCCATTCGGGTTACCACTACAGAATCAAAGCCATGCCCAGTGTCCGAGATAGGGAGTTGTCTGAATTATTCAGGTTCTTATGAAGCAGCAACAATGTTTATCCACGTTATGGAGTTTTCCCTATTAAACACGTTATTCCGGAGAAAGGTTTTACTGTATCCGTGTTTCTTCCTAGAACAGCGAAAGCTTGAGAGGACTGTGATAATAACATTGCCACTTCTTCAAGTAAATAAATGGACAATTTATCGCTTTATACCAAGTGTTTCTCTCTCTCTCTCTCTCTCTCTCTCTCTCTCTCTCTCTCTCTCTCTCTCTCTCTCTCTCTCTCTCCATCTTTCTCTTTCTCTCAGGCTCACTGTTTCTCTCTCTCTCTCTCTCTTCTCTCTCTCTCTCTCTCTCTCTCTCTCTCTCTCTCTCTCTCTCTCTCAAACGACAAAAAGTGAGTGGTGGTGGGGCGGTGGGAGATGAAAAGTAAATGCGGCTGGGGAGGGCGGCAGGGGGGGGGGGGGGTGAAGTGAATGGGGGGGAGGCGGGAAGGCAAACCCTTTATTGCAATCATACCGATGACAAGTGTTGTGTTTTATTCCATCCACTTATGTGACTGCACTTCATATAAAGCTTGGAGAGTCTTTGCATATGGAAATGGCCACGATAAGCTCTCTTAGATACCTCACGGGATATTACGGTACATTTGTCTACCATCCTGCCTCCATAAAAAAACCCACATATTTCTGCAAACAGCTTTCAAATCATGCTATAAAATTAGACCAGCATGGTGTCATTGTTTTTTTTTTTTTTTTTTTTTTTTTTGAAAACCAGCACTAAGGCTGTTACATTAGAAAATTCGCGGTGCATTTTGCACGCACAATAGAAACCACGAAACGTTAAGCAGTGTTTGGATCGACAGTGGATAACATCGCATCAGCTTCGGAATATCGTGAATATCATTGTATATTAAAGTCAAAATAACGTCTTTTCTGCGACGTTAGATCTACGTCAAGGAATCAAGGCTGGATAAGACGTCAGGATAGTAACGTTGTGTAGCAGTGGGGATCGACATTCCCATTCCATTAAAGACCGACGAAAAACTACCAACTACAATATAGAAAGTGGCCACTAGATGTCACGATTTCAGACGTCGGACAGGCGTCGCACTGTTGACTGGGTATTCGATGGCATGTCGGAGGACAGTTTCACATTTTAAACAAACCATAAACTGAAGCAATGAATGAAAATTAAGCTCTACAAACAGACTGGAGCACTATAAATTGGTCAGTGATTAATAACACGTGGTTCGATGGTGTCGTTTCCCAAGTCAGACGAGGATCGCATGAACGGGTTTAACTGTATTTAAAAATGGTTTCTAGTCAACATCTGCGCTCATAAAAGAGGATATAAAAGAGACCAACTCTGTCAAGGTTACGTATAAGTCTTAAGCACTAGTCGCGAGTAATGGCTAAGTGAGAGTGAGAGAGAGAGAGAAAATAATGAGAACTGCCCGCAGAATAGCACACGCCTTTTGGATCGCTATGACGTTCCTATGCGCGCTTGTTTTTGTGAATCACATCAAGTATATCTCGCTGGAAGCTAGCCACTCCCCAGGTAGCGGATAATATTTTTTAAAAAAAGTCGCAAAACACTTGAACAGACAAGTAAGATTTCCTTTAGCCAGAATCGAAATTGAACTAATTTTTAAAGTAAAGATTTATATGCCCCTTTTTGTATTCTTTTTAATAACTCAGAAATATGAATTAAGGTTTTTTTTGTTTTTTTTTTCTTTTTCTTTTTTTTTCGCAATGAACACTTAAGTTTTGTTAGATGAATATTCGACACTTATTTAATTTTAACCACTGAATTTGAAAGTAGTAGAGATGTCTACGAGTGTGATTTTTTTATCGGTCGACCGGAAATTTTCAGAATTTTGGAGTTATATTTGCCACCGGCACTTGCCCCACCCCCCAGCCCCCACCCCACCGCGCCCGCCTTCCCCAACTAAGTATTAAAATATACAGCCTTGTGTTAACAGGTTACTGCAAGTAATTTCAATTACTCAATGACTGTTGCTATTGGTTTCACACTGTGCCTGGGTTTTTATTTTTACATTTGAATATATTTTATTTTAATACTAAACATGTCCTTTGTTTAATTAACTTAGCCCAATTATTACTGGCAAATATATATTTACGATATTTTGGGACCTATCGTTACCCTAAGCTATCCAGGATGCCATTTTCTCTTACCCTAAGCTATGTAGGTTACCATCTTCTGTTACCATGCGCCGTTCAGGATGCTATCTTTTCGTTGCGCTCAGCCATCCAGGGTAATATCGTCAATTACCCTCAGCCAGCCAGGGTAATGTTTTCCATTACCCTGAGTCTGCCAGGGTAATATCTGCCATTACCCTGAGCCATACGGGGTACCATACACATTCGGGCCTGTTCGCTCTGTGAAACATTTTTGATAACATACTGAAACATACTGAAGAACAAAAGAAACTGCACATACAAAAAGTGAAATATATTTCTTATTCTAAATTTGTTTTCTTGAAACTTTGAAAAAATTGTCAGTGACCAAAATCTGCGACATAATCTATTGTTTTATTCCAATACAATGATTATCAAGGTGTTTATGTGGTATAGAGCTCTAAACCATATTGATAGGCAGGAGCTCGTTCTGCTTGAGTTGATTCCTACTTTTTACTATCAATTGTTTCGAAGAAAGATATGGCAACGTTTCTACGTAAATTTTAGTCTAAATATCGAGCGCATAAAGATGCCTCAACTTCCGCAAAAACTGTCGCGACCACGCTATTGGCATGCTAGAAGCTGGTGTGCCACTCAACCAAGTAGCACGGCGCTTTGACTGTAGCCAAATTACAACATATCAGTTGCAGCGGCGGTATAATGAAACTGGGTGCACTCGGGACCGATCAAGAAGTGGCCCCCCTCGAGTAACTACGCCAAATCAGTAAAGCCCGATCCGTTTGATCCACCTGCGTGATCGGTTTCGCAGTGCTACAACCACAGCGATGGAGATCCCAGGCATAGCCAACAACCGCATAAGTGCAAAAACGATCTTCAGACGTCTTCGTGAACACGGATTACGCGCTTGCGGACCTTACGTCGGCGTCGTCTTGAACGCTCGGAGACGTATACGACGCCGCACGTGGGCAGATAACCACCATCGTGGAGGGTGGAGATTGCAAAACTGGCGACGTGTGATATTTAGCGATGAGTCACGGTTTCAATTATACCGCGCAGATGGCCGCCAGCGCGCGCATAGACGGATCGATGAACGATTGCGCAGTCAATCAGGTGGATCGTTTTGGCGGCGGTTCTGTGATGGTGTGGGGAGCCATTCGATTCGGCTGGAAGTTACAGCTTCTGATCATTGATGGTAATTTGACTGTAAATCGCTACAGCAATACTGTACTCAATACTCAAGTAGTCCCCTTCGTGCAGCAGAACGTTGATGCGATATTCTTGCACGATAATGCGCTCCCACATGCCGCTCAGGCGACTAGGGATTACCTGGCAGGAAATAATGTCAACACCTTGGATTCCCCGGACATGAACCCCATAGAACATCTATGGGATCATCTGGATAGGAAGGTTCGTGCTCGAAATCCGCCTCCTCAAAACCACGCTCAGCTACGCCAGGCTTTGGTAGAAGAGTGGCACCGGAACCCTCAGTACCGAATCAACCGACTGATCATGTCGATGCCCCGCATGATCCGTGCTTTACACCAAGCCAATGGGGGACACACACGGTATTGAGGACACTTCAGGTCATTAAATTCTGTGCATGCCGAAATAGTGACAGTCGCATCTTTTGTCAGTCTGAATTGTGCAGACGCTTAGGAGTATCATTTTTGTGTAAAATTATGTTAAGGAATTGAGGAATCTTGCATTCTTGCAAGTATGAAAGTATAATTGAACAAATAGTTTTCTCAAAATGATCTATTTCATTTGCATGTTAAGTTTCTTCTGTCCGTCAGTCTATTTTTAAGGAATGGTCGAAGGCTCAATGGGCAGTAATTTTGAATTCCATCTTGTGTGATCTGACCCACTGCACTCTCGTAACTGAAGTAATAAGAGACAGAGTGATTCCTCCTGCTCACAGCCCTTGGTAGGATTCGAACCCATATCCATGGGACAACTGAACAAACCCCATTGCATTCACCAAGCTGAGACAATCGGAGAGAGAGTGAATCCCCTCGCTTGTCGCTCCTTGACGGAGCCGAACCACTGACGCTGAGATTACCCGGCCAACGAGTTAATCAATTGAATAAACATCTATAAACTGACCTTCATTACTAGTCTCATAAGAAATTTCTTTTCAATACTGTGTAAATTTTATAAAATGAATTCTACTTCTTACGAATATAATCTTTTGGATTCTGACCTAAAAACCCCCAGGCAGCTTTAAGTACGTTATGGTATTAAATATTGGAAAGGATATGAGGTGAAAGTGACAAAAACATGTCCTGTATATTACTGGGAATTAGCTCATTGCCTCCTGCAGAATACTTCAAACTTTGTAGAAAGCAATAAAGTACGAGGTTGGGCCAAGGCGAAAGGGAGATTACACACGTGTTAATCAAGACAGGCTTTCACTCAAGCTGTCTGCTGCCAAAAACAATGAATATTGCCAACTGTAAAAGACAAGCATTTTATGATTTTGTTATATACAATAAGGCCGAGGTAGGGTGATTTATGTAAGTTCTTTTTAAACCATCAGACCATGTGTGACTGGTCAGGTGCGATAGAAAACAGAAAGGAGGAGCGGGGAGGGAATCTCTTATCCGTATGTATGTATGTGTGCATGCATGTTTGTCTGTCTGCATGTATGTATACATGTATGTGTGTGTATGTATGTATGCAGCATCTATGCATGCAGGCATGTATGTATGTGTGTAGGTATGTATGCATGCATGCATGTATGTATGTATGCGCGTAGGTATGTATGTATGTATGTATGCATGCAGCATGTACGTATGTATGTGTGTGTGTGTAGGTATGTATTTATGTATGTGTGTATGTATGTATGCATGTATGTATGTTCTGTATGTATGCTTGTATGCGTGTATGTATAAATGTATGTTTATATGTGTATGTATGTATGCAGCATGTATATGTGTAGGTATGTATGCATGTATGTATGTATGTATGAATGCGTGTGTAGGTATGTATTTATGTATGTGTGTATGTTTGTATGTATGCTTGTATGTATGCATGCATGTATGTGTGTGTGTATGTATGTATACTTATATGTATGCATGCATGTATGTATGTATGTGTATATATGCATTGCGTATGTGTTTGTATGTATACTTGTATGTATGCTTGTATATATGTATGTGCGTTGGACAGACTTTAAAAGTGCTACTGCTCCGTCAGTTTTGCTCGGATTGCTTTTCTCTTACACACGACCTTTCCTCTAGTAGTCGGGCACCAAACCATCGCTAAAAAATTGTCGCAATACCGCAACGTTTAAAAGATTTTTTTTTCGCTTTTCATAACATTCTTCCCAGGCCTTTTGAAACTTATGTGGCTATCTCTATCACTATACGATATTATGTTATTAGTTTTACTGGAAATATCAAAACTGGCGAAATTTTTGGAATTCGATTTTAGTTATTTTTTGTCACCACTTTTTATTTTAAAAGCTTTTGAAATCAATTTTTTTTATCCAACGCATTATAAATGTAGAAAGAACGATTTTCAAGTAGTTATCTACCATACTATTTTAGGACTGATGCTTTTTGAGAGATGGTAAAAAATATCTATTTTTAGTGACTATCTATTTTTTTTTTGGAAAATGGTATAATATCTAAGTAAAATTTAAAACTTTAAATTGCATCTTCTTTGAGAGAAATCACGTTTTGAGTCGTTTTGAAACTGTACTTATTTTATATTCTTATTATTAGCTGAGTCTGTTTTTTAATCAAAATTATCGATAATTTAGTCTTAAAGAGTTAAAACTATTTCTATTCTTGTCAGAGTGCATTCTCCTCATTCATTCTCCGCTTTCCATAGTTGGTTAAAAGCTTGCCCATTAGGATAACCAAACTAACTTATTCTTCTTGTCTCGTGTTTCAAAAATAGCTAGTTTTGTTAACTTTTATCCTTTTTTAAATTGATATAACCTATAAGTAAAGATGTAATTTTAAATTCGATAATTTCTATAAACCAGATTATGGCTTGTTCTTCATATCGAAGTTTATTAATTTATTGGTCTTAAAGATTGTACATAAAGTGCTGTCATTTTCAAAACTGAATCCTTTCACTCAGTCTAATAAAATTAAGCACTTCAAACATAATGTAATCTAAACTTATTGTGAATTTGACTTAATTCTAAGTCATCTCTATGCTGGCTCAAAGTGAGCCTGAGACTGGACTCATTTTAAGCTTAAATTTACTTACAAATCTGTTAATTGGCTAGCTTGTTTAAATTTGAGCCACTTATGGAATACAGACGCTTGCTTGCTCCGTCAACTGGGCATTGTTTCGTGCTTTTTAACTCAAAAGATTATAACCACAGCTGTCATGTGTGTGTATTTATTGAAAAAAATCATTAATCTATTCTTTCAATTTCTTTTGTCAACTTTTCTTGACAATTAAAATAAACACTTTTTTAAATTTTAAAATCAATTAATAAACTATTGATTTTCCTTTCTTTCTGTTGAATGCAGTCCACATCATGGTATAAATAATCAATAATGAATACCGTTTTCACGTGCACTGCCGAATTTTGTAGGATTGTGTGGGATGAGGTTGTCGCTTGGTTGTGACCTTGACGTCTAAACCACGTCTATACAACGTCGATTTTCCGACATCAATTGAACAGTGTACCAAAGACGTTGATTAAACGTCAAAGAAAGTAAGGTTTTGGTTGAGATAAAAAGTAAACAACGTTGCTTATCTAACAACGTTTACTTATCTAACAACGTTTGCTTATCTAACAACGTTTGCTTATCTAACAACGTTGCTTACCTAAAAAAACGTTGCTTATCCTACGTTGCTCAGCGTTGTATCAACGACGTCAGTTGGACGATGATCTTGTTTGAAATTAGGACAGGTCCACGGCTCAGCCTCAAATCAATGTGGAGGGAGGCGGGGTCGGGAAATCACAACCAATTTACTGATTCAGTGATCCGATTTTTTTTTGCCCTTTAAATGAATTAAAAAAAGACAAAAATAACAAATTGATAACAGAATCAGAACTGTGGTGTGTAAAAGAAAAAAAAATATTAATATTATACCAGATGCTTACCGTGATGCACTAATTAACACCGCCAATCAATGCAGCCAATTAAATCGGTAGTGCTGCCAAGAATAACTTTGTGATGTTAATAAATAATTTCTGACATGGCAATGAACTATGAATTGTATACTAAGTCAAATTTTGCTATTAATAACATCTGTTTGATTTATTTATGTAACAAAAGCGGATAGCTACAATTATTTGTCAAATGTGAAAATTGATCGTGTTGTTATCTAGCAGCAAACCTCTGCGGCGGTTCGGTATGCTGTTTATTAGCTCCGTTATTGTCCAGCAACCAACCTCTGCGGCGGTTCGTTGTACTGTATACCTTGTCATTCCGCGTCACTCCGCAGATCCATTGGCGGATTCTGCGAAAATAGTACTGGTTGAAGAATGGCATTGCTTTTTAAAATCCATCTGTAGGTTATACACAAAAGATAGATCTCTTCAGAGGTCAGCTGTTTTATGACAACGACTTGATCGGAAGGGAAAACAAAAACAAAGACTGCTTTATGTTATTTTAGTGTTAATTTTTATTTTCCTAAGTGAGGCTTCGAAAGCACATCTATACTGATACAAATGTTAAAATACAGAGTATCCGTTTCACTAATAGCAATAAGAAGTCATTTGAAACTGCACTGATTGGTTTCATATAAAAATTTCAACAGAAAATCGATTTATCTGAACGTTTTTTTAATTAAAAAATAATCAAACATTGATTGAAACCACGGAAAGTCAATTAACGCTTTAAGATCAGTACGTGATGCTTGCGAAGCCCTGTGAAGATGTTTTATTTATAAGTTATGCTGTAAATCTGATAATTAAAATATCACTTTAAAAAATGGACGAATTCGAAAATAAAAATAGCAATACTGTTTTAATAATTTTCATTAAAAGCAATTAAGTGAGGTATTTTAAGAGAGAAAATTCCCGCAAAATTATTGAAATCCCCATCATCGCCCACCGCCACCCCAACCACCCTCACCCCTGTCCAAAGAAAAGCAAAACAGGAAGAAGAATAAACAATTTATCTACACCAGTGGTTTTTTTTTATTTCAGATATGGATCGTAAAACAGCGAAGCAGCTTGAAACAGTCAACAGGCTTGATATCGGCCAAGGTCAAGGACAACCCGCAAGTGACGTCAGCAGTGACGTCACACCGTCTTCTTCCGCGACTCCCACAGTTAAGAAATGTTCCCCGCAGGAACGCCGCGCCTTTGTTCGTAAGCAGTGCAGCATATTACACCGACAGGACAAGCGAAATCCCTACTACAGCCAGCAAAGTATTTTCACTATGAATGCAAAAGACAGACTCGAATTTGCGAAAAATTTACTGGTTGATGATAAACATAAATTATTGCTTTGTTCCAATGCTAAAGTCGGAGCGACAACTTATAAATATATATTAGCTTCGCATTCGGACCACGTGACGTCGGAAAAGGTGAATATTAATGCAATCCACGGCGACGATTATCTCCATAAATTTAATCTTACGTGTATGGGACATTTTAATGATAGCGAAATCATGGCGAAACTTAAGAATTACCGTAAAGTAATGACAATACGCGATCCCCTTTTACGCGTCTTCTCGTCGTATCGTGAGAAATTAGCCACAGTAAAACCGCCACATTGTCAACCATACCAAGGCAGTGTCGGCAAATCTATTTTAAAATTATACCGAACTAATTTAACTGCAGAGGAGGAGAAATGTGGCTATACTGTGACATTTCCTGAATTTCTGAAGTACATAGCTTCAAAACAAGGTAGCCATCTTTTAGAATCGGATGCGCATTGGAACCAATTTCATCAGAAATGCCAGCCGTGCGTCGTGGATTATGACTATTATATTAGAATAGAGACCGGGGACAGCGATCAGGAATATTTCTTAGACGAATACCTCCATTCTGAAAATAAAAATGCTTTTGTAGGGTCCGAGATTCGCTTCAATAACATTGGGAATTCGTCGGAGTCTAGACTGGCCCTTAATGGCTATGTACAAACCCAGGAGAAATTCGCGGGCGTAAATCAGAGCGATTTTGAAGCGATTCAGGAACACTTCCATGTAGATTCGTTTTTGTTTGGATACACACAAACGCTAACGAGAAAAGGGATGTTGAGCAAGTGTAGAGGCAGCAGTAGAGGGGACCTACACCAGTGTTGTTAGTGCGGGACTCGTGCAGGGGTAATCGTGAAGGGGGTAATCGTGGAGGGGATCCACGTCAGTGATGTTAGTGCGGGACTCGTGCATGAGTAATCGTGAAGGGGGTAATCGTGGAGGGGATCCACGACAGTAATGTTAGAGCGGGACACGTAAAGTGGGTCATCGTGCAGGGAACCCACATCAGTGATGTTAATGCGGGACTCGTACAGAGGGTAATCAAGCAGGGAACCCACATCAGTGATGTTAGTGCGGGTGTTGTGCAGGTGGTAATCGTGGCGGGACCGCTGTCAGTGATGTTAATGCGGGACTCATGCAGGGGGTAATCGTGGGGGGACCGCTGTCAGTGATGTTAATGCGGGAGCCTTGCAGGGGGTAAAGGTGCTGAGGACCGACGTGAGTGTAACCGTGAGGGTATGCGTGGAAGACACCCATGTCTGTGTTGTTAGTGTGGGAGCTGTGAAAGGTTAATCGTTCAGAGGACCCACGGCAGTTCTGGCAACATGTCACACATGACGGGTAATGGGACCCATGTCATTGTTGTTAATGCTGGAGCCGTGAAGGTGTAATCGTGCTGGGTAAACACCCCCACTTTAACTCTTTTTTATTTCTGTTCTGCAGGGGAAAAGCCATGAAAAATGTGTTTGTATTGTTATTCTGTGTGTAACAAATGTTGTTAAAAGAGAGACATATGTAGAGCTCTTTACTCGTATTATACAGCTGTAGTGGATGAATTATGCTCCTGAGAAAAAAAGTGACTGTTGAAATATATCATGACTACAGAAATATACAGGTCACTGAGTGAATGCGGGCTGTACTGGTACTCCAAAAAATACAGCGAAACTCCGGATAGGACCATGCTACAAATGTACAGTGGAACCCCCGGATAGGACCATGCCACAAATGTACAGCAGAAGCCGGGGATAGGACATGCCACAAATGTACAGCGGAACCCCCGGATAGAACCATGCCACAAATGTACCATGGAACCCCGGGATAGGACCATGCTACAAATGTACAGTGGAACCCCCGGATAGGACCATGCTACAAATGTACAGTGGAACCCCCGGATAGGATCACGCCACAAATGTACCATGGAACCCCGGGATAGGACCATGCCACAAATGTACAGCGGAAGCCCGGGATAGGACCATGCCACAAATGGGACTACCACACAAATAGAACTATTTAGAAAACCTATCTCAGTTCTGGGTATTTTCCATCATGAGGAATCCCACTAATATCACGGTACCGGAAATTGGACCACTTCGACTCATCGCCAGCCCCTCAACCCCCACTCCCCCACCCATCCACAGCCACTCATGGTTTTACTTCCGGAGCTCTGCCATAGAGGCTTGTCAGTTTGATTAAGTGCTTTTTAGTAATCCTCCATTCTGTTTTCCCGATGATATGTTGTTTGCTGTTGAGTTCTTGTTCATATCAAGTCATTCAATTGTACTGCATTGATTGGTGTTCGTTTATGATTATATATTGCGAGATATTTAACAAATATTGACTTATTTTGAGTAGAATTGTTGACTAGAAGAAACTTTTGACTTTTACACCAAACTTTTTCTTAACTGACAAATATGTCCACGTTTACTCGATACAATATGTTCCTATATTGGTGCTAAGCTGATCCTAATTTAAGGTGGTCCTCATTTAGTCCCAAGGTGATCCTAATTTGTTCCTATAATGGTCCTAAGGTGGTCCTTACGGGGGTCCTCATTTGGTCCTAAGGTGATACTAAACTGTTCCTGTGTGATGGTCCCAAGGTGATCCTTATTTCTTCCTATGATGATCCTAATGTGATCCTAAGGGATTCTATGATAGGGGTTTACTGCTTTTACTTTCCAAAATAATTATATAATAATTATAGAATGAATTATTTCAGTTGCTTTACAAAGCGCATAAAAGTTGCACAAAGCACTAGTTTGGAGATTAGATTATTCATGCCAATTTTAAAACGCACATACTGGTATTATCAAATGACAATTTTAAGTCTGATATATATGCTTAAGTTTTAATAGATTTAAAATAATATCAGTATATAAAAAAGAAACGAGCCTAAAATAATAAACTGTGTTCAGTAACCGGTGATTGTGTGAAGTTATTGCTCGTTTAGTGCAGACGACAGTATGTCTATGAAGGATTTTTTTGGATGCAAAGAGTAACCAAAGAAGCTAGGTACCAAACAGCCCGCATTCAGTATAAGTGAATGGTGGTAAATCCTACTTTCTATGACTATTATTCAATATTAAGTGGGTCTCAAGCATTGGAAAGTCAACATCACATCAGTAGTTGAGAAACGAGAGAATCACTGCATTTTGTGACGTCATACTGACCGACCCCCCCCCCTGGTAGAGAATCAAATACCATGGGGACCCCCCCCCCCCTGGTAGAGAATCAAATACCATGGGGACCCCCCCCCCCCCCCGGCTACTTTTTACGCCGCTGGCTCACGGCTCACCGTCAGTAGTATAAAAAGGTTGGGTTGACACCACTCTAATCATTGCATTGCCAAACCATCATGGACCAACCATAGTATGTGATTCAGCACTCCTATAAGAGCACCTTGTCTGTGCACATATGCATCATTCAAGCTCTGGCTACCGTTGGATACACATGGGAAAAAAAGTGAAAACAGTTGCTCTTACCTATTGTGTTGTGCTGTTGAAGAACAATTGATGGATTGACTGGAATACACATAGGAGACGAAGTGAAACATTGACTATTCTTTGGAAAAAGGAAGTGAAACATTAGCTATTCATTGGAAAAGAGAAGTGAAAGATTTGGTTATTCTTTGGAAAAGGGAAGTGCAAGATTGGAAGACAAATTAACCAATGACTTGTGGTAAGTCATTTTTTTTTTTTTTTTTTTTTTTTTTTTTTTTTTTTTGAGACTGAGAAATTTAAGAGTGCACTCGTACAGAGTGTGAGGGAAAACCGATCGATAATTTCAGAGTGCGCTCGAGTGTAGGAACAATCAATAAATTTGAGAAGGAATGGGATTTTCCCTACGTTAAGTCCAATGTTATGTTTTAAGTTATAGTAGTTGGAAAAATGACACTTCTAAAACACATTTAACAAATGTAGTTTTTTAACACCATATAATATATAAAATAAGTTTAAACATTTTAGCATGCTACTTATTTGAATATTCTAAAGCCATAGTAGTGGAAAAATGGTGGTTCTAGACCAATTTTAACAAATTTTGTTTTTTGACAAAATATTATGTATAAAATAAGTTTAAACATTTTACCATGGTGTAGTAGGGTAAAAATGAGGGTTTTAGACCAACTTTAACAAATTTTGTTTTTTGACAAAATATGATGTAGAAAATAAGTTTGAACATTTTACTATGGTGTAGTAGGGTAAAAATCAGGGTTCTAAACCAAAATTTAATTTTTTTTTTGAAAATATATTATGCTTTTCTTTTCTTAATGCTTTCAGGTATCGTCAGAACACATCGCTCTCCGCTAGATGTCTCTGCAATACATGCCTAGGTGGTATAAATAGGATGAGTGAGACCTACATTTCATCATATCAGTTTAGGCAATTGACGTGACAACAACAATGGCATCTAATTCAGACACATTAGTCGTCTGTCATGATTGTAATGTGACATTTCCATCTCTGGAATTGTTCGTAGCACATACATGCAAACCAGCTAAGATGAAACGTGCTAATGAAGAGCTTGTTGAGATGATTGAAGCCAAGAGACGAAAGACGGTACAAGATGGTGTTTTCAGACCTCATCCAGTCCTCTGCTGTGAATGCATTAAAATATTTCCATCTATGGATACATTTGAGGCACATGCATGCATACCAGCTGAGATGGAAAATGCGTCTCATGAAGAACATGTTTCACAGAAAGAAAAAACAGGACAAGTAGGGAGAGGTAGAAGGGTTAGTCTGGGAGAAAACGCACAGGAAAGACGATTTGAGTCTGAGGATGGATCGGATTTACTGCTTGAAATGCGACAACAAGAGAACCGTATCAAGACACATTTGTTGGAGACCTTAAACTATGGAATGAAATGGTACATTGTCGTTCATGCACGTTTCAAGAAACTGACAGCGAATGCTGAAGGTGTTATGGTAGAACAAGTGGATAATTCATTTATCAGCAGTCCAACATATACAGCATACAACCCAGCAGATATTGAGCAGGACTTGCCAGACGCCTATAAAGAATTGTTTACTAAGTTTGATGAACATGAGCGACAAGGCTCTGGCTGGGTATTGGATAACATACTATACATTGAAGTACATACAGCTACGTCAGCGCCACTGGATGCGAGTAGTTTTATTCCACTGCCGAAGAAAGTGAAGAATACAAAAGGTGTGTTAAACATTCAGAATAAAGACAACAAATGTTTCTTATGGTCTGTACTGGCTCACCTTCACCCTTCAACAAATGTAAACCCAGAGCGTGTACATCAATACAAGCTATTTGAGAACGAATTGAAGGTGGAAGGCATGACATTTCCAACACCGATTACAGACATTCCAAAGTTTGAAAAGGAGAATGATGTGTCCATTAACGTGTTTGGATATGAACATGATGTCGTTGTTCCCATACAACTCAGTCGAAACACCAGCGCCAACAGCGCGAGAGAAATCAACTTGCTTTTGATTAGCAATGACAAGACAAGACATTATTGCCTCATCAAGAATTTCAGCAGACTGATGGCTTATCGATCAAAGCATAATGGTGCAGCTTTTTATTGTTTCAACTGTCTTCACGGGTTTATGCGACAAGAGCTTTTAGATGAGCATCGTGAAGTGTGTGGCAAGCATGGCGCGCAACGTTTATCATTTCCCAAGGAACCATTCGTTAAGTTTAAGAATGTAGCCAAACAACAGCAAGCACCGTTTGTGATTTATGCAGACTTTGAATGTTTCACGCAAAAGCATGAAGAAGAAGACAAGTATCAACATCATCGTCCAAACAGCTTTGCCTATGTAGTTGTGAGTCAGTACAACACACGTGCACCAATCGTGTATCGAGGAGACAATGCTGTAAAGGTCTTTTTAGACCATATGTTGAATGAACGTGATCGTATTGTACGTGGTTTAGAGCAACCAAAGGAAATGGTGATGACTCGCGAAGACAAAGAGAATTTTAAGAACGCTGTTGATTGCTACATTTGTCATGAACCTCTAGGAGCAGATCGTGTGAGAGATCATGACCATATCAATGGCAAATATCGCGGAGCAGCGCACAATGAATGCAACTTACAATTCCGACTTAGAAAGGATCAGCAAGGGGATAAAGATTCTTTTATCATTCCTGTGTTTTTCCACAATTTGCGAGGCTATGACAGTCACCTTATCATGGAGGAAATTGGAAAATTCAAAGATGAAACGATTACAGTCATTCCCAACACCATTGAGAAATATATTGCATTCACCATGAGCAATCTGAAATTTACAGACAGCTTTCAGTTCATGAGTACTTCTCTACAGAAGTTGGTATCCAACCTAGCGGCAGAAGGGAAAGACAACTTTTATAACATGACGTCACACATTTACAATAGTGACCAACAAGATTTACTGTTGAGAAAGGGTGTGTACCCTTATGATTACGTGGATGAACCATCCAAGTTTGCTGAAACACAACTGCCGTCCAAGGACAAGTTTTACAGTCTGCTCAGTGAAGAAGACATTAGCGATGAGGATTATGCGCATGCGCAGAAGGTGTGGGAGACATTCAACTGTACAACATTTGGCGAATACCATGACTTGTACCTGAAATCAGATGTGTTGCTGCTGGCTGATGTGTTTGAAAACTTTCGTCACGTATGTCTCAACACATATGAATTGGATCCTGCTCACTACTATACAGCACCAGGACTGTCGTGGGATGCAATGTTGAAAGCGACAAAGGTGAAGTTGGAATTGATCAATGACATTGACATGTACCAAATGGTTGAGCAAGGCATACGTGGAGGAATATCCGTGATCACACACAAGTATGCGAAAGCAAATAATCCCTACGTAGCAGATTACAATTCTGAGATACCAAACAACTATTTGATGTACCTCGACGCAAACAACTTGTATGGTTGGGCCATGTCACAAAGCATGCCACAAAGAGGATTTATGTGGGTGAGTGAGCCAGAATCCATTGACTTCATGGATGTGGATGAAGATGACGACATTGGATTCATTTTGGAAGTGGATTTAGAATATCCAAATTCAATCCATGATCATCATAATCACTACCCAGTGGCTCCAGAACGGAAATGTGTCAAAGTTGAAGAATTGTCAGAGTACAGTCAGAAGCTGCGGAAAGATCTAAACATGAAAGAGAAATCCAGTGAAAAGCTCATTCCTAACTTGTCTGACAAGAAGAAATATGTACTTCATTACAGGAATTTGCAACAGTACGTCTCACTGGGGTTGAAAGTCACTAAAGTACATCGCGCCATCATGTTTGAACAGAGCAAATGGTTGGCAAAATACATTGCCTTGAACACGGAAAAGAGAAAATTGGCCAAGAACCCATTTGAGAAAGACTTCTTCAAACTGATGAACAACTCGGTGTTTGGCAAAACCATGGAAAATGTGAGAAAGCGAATCAATGTTGAACTTGTTCACAAGGAAAAGCGGTTCAAGAAACTTGTGGCCAAACCTTCTTTCCACAAATTCAAAATTTTCAACGAAGATTTGACCGCGATACATTTGCGCAAAGTGGATTTGCTTCTGGATAAACCCATTCAAGTTGGTTTTACCATTCTCGACCTCAGCAAAGTGCTTATGTTCAACTTTCATTACAACTACATCATGGTCAAGTATCCCAATACCAAGTTGTTGTTCAGCGACACCGACAGTCTTTGTTACGACATAGAAACGGAAGATATCTACAAGGATATGCAGCAAGATGCTGACCTGTTCGACACAAGTGACTATCCGCCAGATCACTTCCTACATTCCAACGTGAACAAAAAAGTGCTTGGGAAAATGAAGGATGAGACGGCAGGCGTCCCTATTGAAGAGTTTGTTGGACTCAGACCGAAAATGTACAGTTTATTGTGCGGTGGGAAAGAAAAACATACAGCTAAAGGCATCACTCAAGCTTGTCAAAGACGCATTAAACATGTGCAGTATAGAGACAGTTTGTTTAAGAAAACTCAAACGATGGCTACAGGACACATTATCCGAAGTCATAGTCACCAGCTTTTCTCGGAGAAGTTGAGGAAAGTAGCCCTCTCCCCATATGACGACAAGCGATATGTGATGAGTGATGGCTATTCCACCTTAGCGCATGGACATTACAAGGCTATGGTATAAAGGGGGAGGTCCTCCAACGGAAGAGTTATTTGAGGTGTGAACATTGAAGTGTTAACATGGAACGTGAAAGTCGTAAGAGATCTACAACTGATATGGATACTCTTGCAGATGCAGTTAAAGACTTAAAAGTGAAAAATCCTACCACTACCATCAAGAAATTGAAAGTGGAGACAGCACCAACACCACAGTCGTGGGATGGAATGCTTTCTCTAGGAAATGGAAAGTATATCAAGATTATGAAACAAAGCAATGAAGGAGTGGTAAACATTCGCAAGTACCTGAGAGATGAGGGGACTGGAAAAAACCGTCCTACGAAAAAGGGTATCTTGCTGACAATACCTGAATGGAAAATGCTGAAGAAGCAAGTGAAAGAAGTGGATAAAAGGCTTCGCAGACAAGAAGACGGCTCATAACAAGGTAAAAACATGAATGCACTCATGCTGAACGGTGGTGCTTACCTTACTGTAAATGATAGGAATGAAGTGATACTAGATTCTCAGACAAGTTATCATCGGTTTAAACCTGAAGTATGGAAAGACTTTAAAAACATACCACTTGAACATGGGTTTAAACGTAGACTTGAAAATAAAGTGGAAGTGACGGTGGCTGAATATGATTCTAACATACGTGTAGAAATCTGTAGAAATCTTTTACAGGATTATCCAGAGGATTATAAGGGAGTTGTACCAGATACACCATATACAGATTTGATCATCTTTGATATCAAGAACTGGCGCGCAGTCTTACGATTCCTAGAAGTGATACAACATCCACTCTTCGCCATCTTGCGAGCATAAAAAACGTCTTTGCAGACAAGGAGACAGCTCATAGTTCATCTGACTGTTGAACGAGATGGAAGACTTTTTATCGGAATATGAACCCATTACGCATGGATTCTCATATCTGAGAAACGTATATGATGACATCGTGCTAAAACATTTTGGAAAGTATATCATTCTATCAACTGACGAACAATCTGTGTTGAAAGACCATCTAGAGAAGCTGAGGATACCTGGCTTTCTCCTGAAACTCTCAGAGGATTTAGAAGTGCGTGTGACTGAGAACTATTTAGACGTGTTTGTACGATTTCGCCAATATGACGAGCTTCAAAATGCTACGACTACATCACCCTCAACACAGTGGAATGGCACGCTCTGTTACAAGCATTGGATTGGAAAGAACCTGACGCTTGAATTCAAAGAGGAAGGAGTGCAACTCATGCGAGGCACCAAGTCCATTGAACTGACGCATCCCATGTGTGTTATGGTGATGGACATTGACATGAATGATCATGGAGTTGAACTGAAACTGTCTGAACACAAAGATGTTAAAATAATAAAGTTTGGTAATGGACAGTGTTATGCTAGTTTTCATAGCATTTACAAACGTGGATGTAATGTCTATGATACATATATTAATTTAGATTGGTATGAATGGCATGTGTTTATCGATGTATTGAATGTATTTGTAAAATAAAAAATTCAATGTAAAATAATTGTTAAAATGTAAATAATGTATAACACAATAAACAAAGAATGTTGTATAAAACTGTCTTGTTTATTTACAATATTCATAATACAATTCACAATTACCAACAACTTAACTAATGCAAATTAACTAATACAACATCAATAAAATAATGGTTTATAATGTCTATATACAAAATCCTTTACAACAAAATCACCATCACTTCTTCTTAATACATCAATGATTTCAAAAGGACTATGTCCTCGAGCTCTTTGAATTATATAATACACACAATAAAATCCACATGTAGAGGATATTGGTGTTTGTAATGGAACTGAATTATAAATGAAATTAAACTTTAAAAACTTATTCAAACGACTGTCTATAGGTAAAAGTCCATAAGAGTCAAAATATTCTGCAGGGTCTTCGTCATAATATACTGCCACCCAATGCTCTCCTGGCTCATCATGATCGTCTGTGTTGATGACATAGGCACCGCGTTGTAAAGATGGTAACTGGTCCATGGCAAACACACCTTGGAACAAGTCTTTTGTCGTGGCATCATGGGATAGGATGGCTTCTATCTGCTTCGTGTTCATGACTGGTAGTCGAATTGAATGCTACGATTTGCACTTATTTCAACAATGTTATCAAATTCAGCATACACTATAACATTGACTGTATTTTGCAAGGCACCAGCAAAATTCATTTCTAGTCTCAAATTCCCATGTTTGATAAGGGCATAATGATCAGCACCATCATAATCAGGTGTTAAGTCAAAAGAAAATAAAGAATAACCTCTAGGCCAATCTTCCCGTTTTATAATGGAACTTTTCTCACCATCCAGTCTATCAAAAGATTTGTAAAGTGTTTCAAAAGCATCAAGATATTTGCCTCGATTTATATCAAGCTTGAGAGGTTTTGATAGGACTGGTTCACCATCAGAGTAAAGCTGCATAAAGTTAAGATTGAAATGTTCAAAATTGTATGGATTTCTCAATACTGTTCCAGCAAAGGATTCATTATGAACCATTCCAATGACAATACGTTTTGGTAATTGGCCTAAAAAGATACTATCTTTCACAAAAGATTGAAATCCAGTTGGAATAGCTAAAACTTTACATTCTTTTCTAGTAACAATAAACTTAGCAGGACTTTTCATCAACGCATCTGCATGTCCCAACTGAATACCTGGACTAACCCTCACTTTGCGAATGGTTAAAAACGCTTCTCTGACTTCTACTTTAAAACCATTATTTGCAGCCATTAATACATATTCATCTTTTTGTCTATGTAAGCGTAATTTCATACTAACACCATTGGGAAGATAACGATCCTGCTCAAACAAATCTACCCTTAAACCACCTGTAAGCATAAACTCACGGCTTAGACGTGTATACAAATAGCGATTATGTAAACCATTATTTCCTGTTTCAGCTATATCACCACCTTCAATATTTACATGAAAACCTGATACATATCTTTCATGATTAGGTCTTTTCACCTCATGAGTATTCATTGACCCAGCAGTATCTTTATAGATGAGACGCATAGAGCGCTCAGAATTGAGACTTTCTTCCGAGTCATGAACGAGATGAGATATGATACTGGTATAACCATGGGTATTGTTACTATGTGATACCAATCGATCATTTAGAAATAATTCAATATTAGACCATAACCCATTGAACAAATCATTGATACAGGATACGTTATCATCTACACCACACGCTTCTCCATCAACCTTTACAATGCGACATACAATATGGAGTTTACTGTTCTTTAAATCTAGATATTCTTCTGTACTCGCAGGAATGTAGAATTCTATTGGAGCACCTTCTCTAATAGTAGTTAGTGGTTGATAGTCTACATTATAGCTTTTTTCTACAGCAGTTTGCGTTGGTGGTATGTGAAACCATTCTAATGGAGAAAGACTACATTCACAAGAATGATTATGAATTAAAGACATGATTAAAAAATATCTTTCTTATATTTTGTTGATGTTATCCGTTTAGCTGCCTTTCGCCTTCTGACAGGTTTTGCTGGTTTCGCTGTCTTTTGTCCTCCTAACTCATCACCAAACATACGTTGTGCTACTCGACCTGTAACATCTTTCGCGACATCTTTTGCAGCCTTTTTAAGATGTGGTGCAACGATTTTAGCCCCTGCCTTAAGCAGTGGAATAGCTTTTCGAGCCAATGATCCCAGTATTGAACCAATACCATCTCCATATTGTATTCGCGCTCCTTTAAATCCTGGTAATTCTCCACCCACTTGACGAAGAAAATGGTTGCGATAAATAGATAGATTGTGTGTGTATGCTTTCATAATGCTTTTGGTCGAAAATGAAGTTTACAGATCACCTTCCCAGTTTGAAATGGAACATTATGGTCTGTGTCATCCTTAATATTCATTTCTATCACATCAAATTTGGATGTGTTTACAGGAACATAATGAGGTTCTCCATAAGTTTTCATGATAATGTCTCCATCATGTCCTTGTATTGCAACAGAACGTAGCAAAGGAACATAATAATCACCAACAACTTGTGGCTCGCAAATACTACAGTACACATAAAGTGTATAAAACCCCTGTTTCACATCAGCTTTATATTCAGCTGTACACGTTTCAGTATACCATTGATTTGGGATAAATCCTAAAATCTCAGCTAATCCAGTGGAGAATGACACTTCAAAGCCATATTTTAGATATAGAAAAACGCGTCGTCTAATTTTATCATACTTCATCCGAATACCTTCTTTAAGGTCATCTTTCATAGAATTAATTGCTTCTTCATTGACTGCATGACATATTTCTTGTATGGATCTGTAGTAACCATAAGGAATATTGATTGTGTCAAGAACAATATCATTCAGTGGTTGTTGTCGATACTGAATAGAATAGTCCATTCCATGTCTCATGGTTGTCCATGTATGTGGATATTGAATTTCAGCTAAAGCCACTTCATATTTTCCGTTCAGATAGATGGTTCGAGGCATACGAATTTGATAATTCGAAGTCTTGTTGTTGGGATAATAGTTCATACTAGCATTGCTGGGTAAAGTAATGTAAAAACTTGTTGACTCCATGGCAGCTAAATCGTTTATGTGATGTAGATAGACTAGAAGTGTATATACATTACTTCATGTTTGACACTCTTCATCTTCACTTTCTACATTGTTGTCTACATTGTTGTCTACATTGTCGTCTAAATTGCTATCTACATGATCTAAATTGGTATCTACTACTTCTCCCTGACAACAAGCACTAACACACCTAATTTTTACAGGAATGGTATTTTTATTTCCATTTTCTTTACAACAACAACACCATAGCTCTTTAATCCATGTTAAAAAGTTTCCCATCCTTCTGGAAACAACCTTTGTTGACGTTGTTGTATCTCTTTTGTAATATCTTCACGAGTTGTCTTTTTACCAAAAACAGTTTTTGGAATATTAGCATCTACAATTTCCTCAATAAACTGCTTCCAACCATGCGGTGGTTCTCGTTGTTCTTTTCTTCTTGTAGCAACCAATGCTTCTTTCAACAAATCAATAATGTTGGAATTTGTAATGACAGTACCCGTTTTTAAAACAAGTTCATTTTTATCTGTCCATCTCGTACCATATTTCTTAAGTTCTGCTAGAAGTTGTGTTAGTTTTACATGATAAATAGCTTGAAAATGGCTTAGAAACTGTTGGGACTTTTCTGATTTTTCTGCTTTGGATGATGTAACAGACTTTTGCCGCTGTTGTTGCGACTGAATTGTTCGTAAATGACGACCAAGAACTTGAGACATTTCTATTGCCTTTTCACGAGTTCGTTTCCCACGTAAAAGTTTATTCACTTTCGTTTTGATTTCACCATCTTTTCCCTTCTTTTCTAACAACATTTTATATTCATATTCAGGAATGAGGACCATTTTCATAGTATGTTTCATTTTAACAGCAACTGAGCTAACAAGGGTAATGCAAATTTAGCAATAGCTCCAATGAATCCTCCTTTCTGATTAACCAACTTCTTTTTTCTTCGAAGTGATATCTTCTTATCTGCTAGTGTACGTAGGGTATGACGTTCACGCTTGAATACCTTATACCTTTTTGAGCTTAAGGGTAAATGTCCTCGCAATATATTCAAACAAATTTCAAACAAGCTAGTTAATTCTTCCTTAGTAGCTTGTTGTAGCAAGGATTTACGTCGTTTAGGCCCGCTGCGTGCGAGCAAGTGAAGAAATGGTTGATTCGCTTGAATACGTTTAGACATCTTGGTTGCGAATGGTTAAGTGACTTGGTTCTTGTTCATACGCCACCTTATCAACATAGACGTAATGTGTATCTTTTGGTAAAATGCCTGTACGAATACGTAGTTGATCATTTGTCTTCGGTTTCAAATCAATGAATAAATAGCCATGAGGTTTGCTCGTAGCATCTTGATAGGCTTCTATGAGAAATTGAGATTTTCCAGGATACATTTGTCGCGCTAATGTACTTATTTGTTGACTGTCTCTAGGATTTTTAAACAGAATGATGTAATGTGTATTCAAACTAATATTTCGCATTTCTCTACCATGATGAAACAAATTATGCACAATAAAAATAATGCTTAGATTTTGATGACTGCTACCAACACTAAAGAGACGTGTCATGCGTTCATCACTATGACATTTGGTCATTAAGTCATCAATGATGAGTAAGTTTGGCTTTTTCGGGTTAAAACACTCTTCAATGTTATCTGGAATGCCTTGGTAAAATTCCACACCCTTCATTCCCTTGTATAAAGGCTGATCTGCTGCATAGAGCCATAAAATGGTTTTTGGAGAGGGTTTAATAAACTTTTGTTCTAGAATTTCTCTAACTAGAGAAGTTTTACCACTGCCTGTAGGTCCAGAGACCAAACACGTGAATGGATGCTTCATTTTCGAATATCTGTTTCTTTCACCCAACTGTTAAACTTCTTTGGCCAACCTAACCACTTCACAAATAATTCTTTAACACCTCGTCTTTTTCGTGTTTTCAAAACCTTTTCAATTCTGTAGACTGATTCAATATCTTTTGTCACTTTCTGCAGTTCTTCTTCATAAAAATGTCCGTCAATATCTTCATCCAAAAAGTCTTTCACACGATACAAGTGTATTCCTTGCTTCTTACAACGATGTGTGATAATGAACACTTCTTGCGTCCACTTTATATGATAATCCCGTTGAAATACATATTTCATGTGAGAAATGCGAACCTGATCACCAATTTTAAATTTGTAGGGTTTTTTCTTCTTTGGTTTTAATTTCAATTTGTCTACATACATATACTTCCACACTTTCGATTCGTTGTCTTTACGAATATCTGCAGGAGCATACTTATTAGGGAGGGAGCCATGAGGCCTATGGTTGTAATTATACACTAAGTCTGGAAGGATGTCCATATATCGATACGTTTGATTATGTAGGAAATATCGATACATCATTCCCTTTAGAGTACGAATGACTCTCTCAGCAAAGTTGGCTTTGGTTTCATTCTTTGTCGTATAGGCATGTATTCCCTCCTTCTTCATAAATGCTTTTACCCATCTGTTTTTAAATTCAGTTCCTTTGTCTGACCTTAGAGTTCGTGGTCTTCGTTGTGTTTCATGAAAAATCTTTTGAAAGGCTTCTATGACACTCGTATGTGATTTATTAGGCATTGGTTGCACCCATAAATATTTGGAAAACACATCAATGACAACTAATAAAAAACGGGTGTCATCATTATAGGAAGCTATGTTTCCCATGTCAGCTAAATCAATATCCCACATGTCATCAATTCCACGTGTAATGACACGTTGCCTTTTAAACCTATATTTTACAGGTTGTAGTAAACTGAAGGCATCTTGATCCTGTAACCATTTCTTCACTTGTGAATGAGTGACTGGTTGATCATGTTTTCTTAATATGTGATATAGTTTGTAAGGACCAGCAAATGCCCCGGGTTGACCAGGTTTAAAATAAATATTGGTTAAGTAGTCTTTCCACGTCGACATGTTAACACTAAATGATTAACACTTGTTAACATATCTTGTATTTTATTTTATCAACACATCTTGCATTTTATCAACATATCTTACAAATCAAGTATTGATACAATGGTGTGAATAATTGGAGTCCATTGATCTTCAATGTACATTAACCAACTACTTAATTCATCAAATGTGATAGCATCTACACCATATTTTTCACAACGTTGATTTGCATTATCTAACACTTTATCTAAATGAATGTAATATTTAGCTTCATTCCAATATGTATAGACACATGCAGAATGACAAGTATGTTCTGAACACTCTTCATTTTGACAAGCAGGACATACTAAACATGCAAACTTTTTTACAGCTAATAACATTTCTTCACAATATGTCTTTTGCACAATATATTGTCTCAATGTAATGTCTGTCATTATACTGCAATGTAGATTAGCCACTCTCTCACTTCATAAAACAGTCTTGGATCAAATCGAGCAAAGTGATATGCTGCTTCCACATCAAACTCCTCAGCTCCGTCAATGATATTTGAAAGCACACACTCTTTGATGAAATCCTCACGTAATTTCGGTACGTTCAGCGTGGAATGAGCAAGTTCCCAATAGATGTCAAAGTGTTCCAGTTGTTGTTGAATAGATCCAAAACGCGCCAGTTCACTTATCATGTTGTCCACATACGTCTCCTTGAAAAACGTTTCTACATCCATCTTTCACATATCCATATGACACGTCTGCACACTTTGACGACTGGCAAGCAAATGACTTGTAGTCTTACTCGGCAGATACTGTTAGTGAACCGCACTTGTTGCAGAAGTTGTCAGGTTCACACAACTTGCAATTGTACTTATGGCAGTGACAATCATAATCCTCAGCATATCCGTAAGCACCACAATATTCACAGGTAAGTCCAAGTTGATTTTGCACATCCATATTCTCCAATCGAACTTCAGCCAGTCTTTTCTTGGACAGCTTCGACACTTTCATTCGATTGTCCTTTTGCAGCTTAATAGGAGTTTTCTTCCCATGACATTCCGTACATGGCAGTAAGGTTGAGGTTATGCTATGGATTTCCTGAAGCAATGTCCCCCATTCACCATCATTCATGTTGATGTAACGCGTATATTCTTTCCCTTCAAACAGTGATGTTTGCACAAAACTCACATAGCGCATATCCAAGTATGAAATGACTTCAAGCCACTTCGTTTGCGTTAAGTACAGTTTGAAGCCAATGTTGCGTAATCTTGTCAAGTTCTGACACACAATCTTCCACAAGGATGGTGATAAAGCAAGCCATCTCTCTCCACGTTTGATTCGAAGAAATAGCCCAAATTCTCCATGCTCCACAGTAATGGTTAAGTTTGCACTAATTTTAAAGCTGCTTGTCTTCTCCATGGCTGCGCGTTGAATGATGACTTCACTTCACCCTTCTCCTTTTATACCATTAGAAATTGCAGAGTTAGCTTTTTTATAGTTCTTCAAACATTTTACAAAGCTTTGAATTCACTTCAACTCGTTCATTGTTGAATCGAACAAGTTCTGATGCATTCGTCGTCAATGGAACGCCATCATCATAATGTAAAATAATTCTAGCAGCTACAACTAGCATGAGTTCAGCTGCCCAAGTTGTATTCGCGCGGATAAATGCTGAATCAATGTCGTAAGTTGATGGTAAAAGTAGTTCTTCACATTCGTGTAGAAATGAGCGGATGAATTCATCTCTTGGAATTATCTTTCCAACAGCTTCCCAATGCTTATGCAAATTCTTCACTTGTAAAATCCAATTAGATTCAAAAGCAGGAAGCTTTGAAAACACATTGTCAACATAGTTCACTTTGAAGACGTCATCCATGGTCTCTACACATTGGTGAAGAAGTAATGTTGACATTGTTAATAATTAGGTGAAGGCGGAGAGCGATGTGTTCTGACGATACCTGAAAGCATTAAGAAAAGAAAAGCATAATATATTTTCAAAAACAAAAAGTAAATTTTGGTTTAGAACCCTGATTTTTACCCTACTACACCATGGTAAAATGTTCAAACTTATTTTCTACATCATATTTTGTCAAAAAACAAAATTTGTTAAAGTTGGTCTAAAACCCTCATTTTTACCCTACTACACCATGGTAAAATTTTCAAACTTATTTTATACATCATATTTTGTCAAAAAACAAAATTTGTTAAAGTTGGTCTAGAACTCTCATTTTTACTCTACTACACCATTGTAAAATGTTTAAACTTATTTTATACATCATATTTTGTCAAAAAACAAAATTTGTTAAAGTTGGTCTAGAACTCTCATTTTTACT
>CATKHT010000187.1:0-70002 GCA_949752745.1 Protula sp. h YS-2021
GTGTGTTTGAAAGTGGGAGGGGGGAAGGTCACGACCCCACCCAGAAAGCGGGCCAAAGAACGAGCACCCCCGTCCCCCACCCCAGGAAAAATTTTTTCTAAAAATATGGGATTCACAGTACATCACAGCACATTAATTACCGTTGCGCTTTATATGCGGTTTTTAACATATTTTTACGCTCAAAGGGTAAGGTAGGAGAGCGCTCGGAGGACACTCTTACTCTAGGCTCAGCGGACATTCTCACTCTAGGCTGGGAGGACACTCTCACTCTAGGCTGGGAGGACACTCTCACTCTAGGCTCGGAGGACACTCTCACTCTAGGCTTGGAGGACACTCTCACTCTAGGCTCGGAGGACAATCTCACTCCAGGCTGGAAGGACACTCTCACTCTAGGCTAGAGGACACTCTCACTCTAGGCTGGGAGGACAATCTCACTCTAGGCTGGAAGGACACTCTCACTCTAGGCTCGGAGGACATTCTCACTTTAGGCTTGGATGACACTCTCACTCTAGGCTGGGAGGACACTCTCACTCTCGGCTCAGGGGACACGCTCACTCTAGGCTCAGAGAAGGCTCTCACTCCAGGCTCGGGGGACACTGCTTCTAAGCTCGGGGGACACTCTCACTCTAGGGTCGCAGCAGTCCATCGCGGCAAGTTTTTCCTAAATCGTCACTCAAGTGTTCGAATTGCCATCACGGAAGGATCAGTACTTTTTGCAGAGTTTATTCGGAACATCTGATGTGTGATTTCGTGTATTTCCCTGTCCGTTATGGCCGCGGACGTTATGACTGAACACCGAAACATAAGGATAATCAAATCTCCCCTTAGACCCCGCTTAATCTCCCTTGGTGTCCGTTTAGTGAGGGACGATACCAGCACCATTTCCAGAATGCCTTAGTTTGATTGAGTAACGAATAAAATTACGTCCCCAGGTACGTATATGCGGAGGTTGCAGACGAGAGAGGCTCGTGGGCCAAAAGCCGTACTTGAATGTTGCCAGTCAGTCCGATTGGTGCTTCTCACAATGGGAAAACAATACGTCAGAACCAGGGTATGGTCATGTGTATATTAAAAACCCCGAATATAAACAAACATTTAACACTTAGCCTTAACAGAACATTTTTTTTTAAACTTGAACTCTAAAACTCTAACTCAGTCAACAATTCAGACACTAAAATAAGTGTAAGTACGAAAGTTGCTTGAAATCACGCCCGGACCACATAAGAAATTCCGCAATAGAATTTTATTTCAACTTATTCTTCTACACAAACCGTACTCTGGGGTCTTTCAGGTGGAGATGTTGTTTCTACTACAAACATTTTGTACTAAATTATACACAAACAATACGAAAGAAAAAAACATCAAAATTATAATTTCTCTTTTAAAATACGCACGTACTTTATATTATAATAAAGGTATCCCGACAATTCATCTAGCGACAATTCATCTAGCGACAATTCATCTAAATGAGGGGGGTACGACAATTCATCTAAATTTAGTAACACTGTCAATTTATATTTTCATTTTTATAAAGGTATTTTGTGAGAAAACATTTGACCCCTACCCTCCCCCCCCTCCCCACCCCTACCCAAAAAAAAACATGCTCCACTAAACTGCCGTCAATCTCTGTCAGTCCAAACTAAACACAATTCAGTTCTACACATATTAATGTTCTAAATTCCTTTCTTGATTTTCCCGGTTGAATGTTTTCCACCGGATGTTGTATCCGATCCCGCGGAGAAAATCGGCGATGCACTTTTCGCTGTTGGCATTTGACGCAGTACCAAATTGTGAAGTTTTTGTTGGCATTCTTTTTGTTGTACATAGAACCTTCATTGGCAATTTTTGGTTTTCCTCTTATTCTCTCCATGATGCTAATTTGCTGGTGTATGATTACAGCACCTTTCTGGACCACAGTATATATATATATATATATATATATATATATATATATATATATATATATATATATATATATATATATATATATATATATGTTACAGGCAAACTGTCAAATCAGGCAGATTACAATCTGCCTAAAATTTTTAGGCAGATTGTAATCTGCCTGATTTTGGAGCCTGAAAATTTGACAATTTGCCTGAAATGAATGGAACATTTGTAATAATGATCCCCCCCCACGCGATTTGGTTGTTGTCTATTCAAATATGTAATCGTAAGAATAAAAGGCGATTGATGTGGTCAGTTGCAATTAAATGGGAGGGAACAATAGGTCCGCTCGCGCGTTTCATGCGATTTGATTGCCGTGTATTTTCTATTGTTACTTTTATCGCACGCCTTCATTGACAACTGCAGCAATGTATTTAAATGCAATTGTATCGATCTATGGGGTTTTAGAGATTGCAATTAAACGCAAATATTTTTTTCTACTTATTGTTCTAACCAAAAAAAAAATATGTAACACTGTAAATGTATTTATCAGGTATAAATTTTTCACGCCCCTATTTATACTGTGCACAAAAAATCCCATCAAGAGTAAGAATTAGGAAGCTACATTGGCATGTTGATCTCAAAATATAATGCATCATAGTGGAGTCTAGGCTCAAACCCCCCCGACCGAAACCCCCCCCCCCCCGGCCCTAACCCCCCCCCCCGACTAAAACCCCCCGGCGGCCTAACCCCCCCCCCCCCGTTCTCAAAGAAAATGTGTAATGATAATTTGTTATGGCGCCTCTTTTCGCACTCGTACGAAACATAGCCATTTGCTAGATTTTTTTGCTTTACGTACAAATGGTACAATATCTTTGGATTCCCTTTAGCAGATGTGATGTATTCCATGAGGGTAGCATGATTTTTCACAGCAATCTGGGTAGAGGTGTGACGGTTCGTACCGAAAACCGAAAACCGAGAAAAGGCTTCGGTTCGGTTCGAACCGAAAACCGAAAATCCCAATCTCGGATTCGGTTCGGTTTTTTTTTTTTTTGCTATTTATAACAAGATAATGCATTAATTTGGTAATGTTATTTTAGTTCTTTGAGTATAGTTTAGTTGTAATATATATATATATATATATATATATATATCACATCGGACAAATCAACAAACATATTTCACACACTTTTTTTGGAACTTATGACGAATTCCATGCGTTTATTATGGCTACATGTGAGTCTGTCAGTCAATAACAATGTAAATTCGTGTGTAAGTAAGCTTTGAGGTAATAAGTATAAAACATTACCGTCAGGGTTCGCGCTGGGTTCTCATGAAAGTGAGTCAAAAAAGGAAAGTGTGACTCAGTTGGGTCCAGAAAAACTCGGTGGATTCCGAGAAAGTGAGTCATTTCGTAAAAAAATGCCCACAAAGTGGACAAAAAAACCCGCAAATGCGAACCCTGATTACCGTTATATGTTAGGTTTTGTATCTGTTCTAAGGTAAAAAAGAAATATCGGATTATCGGATTAAGTGCAGGCAATTATAAATAAATAAAAAAATAAACACGCATATATATATAAGCGCAGGTATGATTTAAATCAGTGATTTAATTCGCGATTTAAATCACCATAAAAAAGTAAAAAAAGTCACGATTTTGACTTTTTTTTTGTTCCAGAGTAATATTTGTCAATAAAATGCCAGAACAAGCCCCTTGAGTGTACACAGTGAAGATGCATTGTTAGGTTATCAACGACTTAAGCTGCTCATGCGACGCAGTCACCCACACCCCACACCTTTTGTGCCTTATGTACACACTGAGTTAACGGTATTTCTCCATTCGGGTGACCCGTACTAATTTCCAAACAGTTGCTTGCTGATAGCAAGACTGCTTAATAAATAACAGCGCCAAGACTATTGTCTGATACAAACAAGCCCTGTCAATAGAAGTACTCAAGTTATGAGTCACTATCATTGTTGATTTAAAAGTCGAAGAGTCATTAACCCAGCAAATTTGTGGTGCACTAAATCTGAAAAAAAAAAATGACCGGTAGACGTCTAGCTCCCGTATTTAAAGATATTTCGACAGAGATGCGACAAATAGTTGAAACGTAAAAGCTATTTGCAAATGTTCAGTTATTCCATGTGATATTGCTGAGAACTGCGGTGGCATTAGACTAATAAATAGTGAAAAATCAGTTCTGTATGTTTTTAAATGTTCTGTGACTTTTTTGGTGATTTAAATAAAAAAAGTCAATTTAAATAAAAAAAAGTAAAAAATCATGACTCTTTTAATAAAAGTCATGATTTCTACCAGCCCTGATATATATATATATATATATTATATATATATATTTGACAAGAAAACTACCTGTTGGTTTTGCTGAACCGAACCGAAAAAAACCGAACCGAATATATATATTATATATATATATTTGACAAGAAAACTACCGGTTGGTTTTGCTGAACCGAACCGAAAAAAACCGAACCGAACCGAAAATTTTTGTTGGACCGAACCGAACCGAATCGAACCGAGCCGGAGGTGAACCGTCACACCTCTAAATCTGGGTCACTAAATTACCCATTACCCTAAATATAAGTCACATCTACCGCAAGAGAAATTGTAATTTGTAAACTCGACTGATCTCGCAACCGGCATATGAATTGCAATTTTTAATGTGTACACACTCATCAATCGTAAGAGCAATTGCAATTTCAAAAACTGAGTGCTATCATCAATGGATGTATGAAGTTTCCTTTATAGTGATAATCAATTCCTTGAGGTTCGGAAATTGCAATTTTAAACGCCGTGTGGTCCCTTCAATGGGCATTTGAAGTGTAATTAACAACGTGGATGTATCACCATTACAAAATATAACATAGACCTGAGAATCGGGGGGTTTTGGGTCGGGGGTTTAGTCCGGGGGGGGGGGGGGGTTTGACGGGGGGGGGTTAGGGCCGGGGGGGTTTCGGTCGGGGGGGGGGGGGTTTGGGCCTGTTCCCATCATAGAGGTGTGGGAGGGGGACTGGATTGAGATTTATATTATTGATTTATTTTATCAAGAAATTGCAATTTCCAATTGCATTCAATCACATCAATACTATTGTAAAAGTGTGAACAATCAAGACATAAAACAACGCAATCAGCAAGTCACGCATTTACTTAATCAAGAAATTGCAATTAGAAATTGCATTTAAAAATATCAATAGCATTATGCAGGTGTAATAACTCAAGGCATTAAAGAAAGCAAGTGGTAAACTACACATGAACTACACATGAATCACATGAAACCAATGAGCAAACCGACCACTCAAATGTATTTAATTGCAATTACACACATCAATCGCCTTTATCCCTACGATCACATATTAGAATAAATTACAACCAAATCCCATAAAACGCGTGAGTAGATACTAAAAAACTAGTGTTATACCTGATCATAACCGAATACTTTCCTCTATTTAATTGCAATTGATCACATCAATCGCCTTTTATTCTTACGATCACATCTTTGAATAGGTAACAACCAAAACGTATGAAACAGCCGGTTATGAATAGGGTGGATCATGATTACAAACGTTCCTTTCATTTCAGGCAAATTGTCAAATTTTCAGGCTCCAAAATCAGGCAGATTACAATCTGCCTAAAAATTTTAGGCAGACTACAATGTGCCTGGTCGAACCAGGAATTTTACAATCTGACTGAAATTTTCAGGCAGATTATAATCTGCCTGATTTGACAGTTTACCTGTAACATATGTACTGAATGGCATAACATGCTTCGGAGGATTAAAGACTTGGGGATTTAAGGGCGCACAGCTGGGCATTTAAACTCCGTCGATGCAGACACCCTTTGACAGTGATGGGTTTCCTTTTGACCCTGTATAGGCGTTAGTTAATACTCTTTGATAGGGAGTAAGGCAGACAGGAGATTATAGAGTTTTAGCTGGCATTTTTAACTGTAGCCCACGGCACTTAGCCTGCAATTTATCCCTCTCTGTTTAATATTTTTTTAAATAAAAAATAAAAATTGACAGTTTTATAAAATTTAGATGAATTGTCGTACCCCCTCATTTAGATGAATTGTCGCTAGATGAACTGTCGCTAGATGAATTGTCGCTAGATGAATTGTCGTGGATTCATTTTGGACAGTTTCAGACGTTTTTAGACGGCTAAGAACCAGCTTTAGACCATGTCCTGTCCAAAATACCTTTTGGACGGTCCAAAACCCAACCCGGCTTGTCGTCACCGTTTGTTACTGTTTGTTACGTAGTTACTGCCAAAAAATTACGATCCAGCCTATCTTGTAACAGGTTTTCCCTGCCGAGTCCTATATGAGTGCGCGCTGGTCCTTTTCTGTATCTGACACGAATCTGCTCTGCATGTGGACGTTTTACTTTTTTTCTTAAAAAAGAAGTTCGCTCCTATGATGGACAAAGCACAAAGTATCTGACCAATTAAAATGCTCTGGGAACTGCGTGATAGATAAGATATGGGTGTGTGGACTGAGATGCACAATGTTCCGTGGATGACTTGTACGAGGCATAATTGTAACGTTTACACGAACAGTGCCCAGGCAACCCAAATAACACGAAACGTGACGGGATACTGTTTGTGCCAAAGGCAAACTGTGGTGACACCTTAAGACAACAAAGTTAGTATAAAATGACCAATACTGATAAACAACTAGAGCAGTATGCAGAGCCCACATATTCCCCACAGCCCCCCCCCCCCCCCCCCTTCATCAGTTAAATACGGCCATCAATAGTCAATCAAGAGCTGAAATTTTCTAAGTCCATTTTCCTTGGACGAACCTGGCCCATTTACAATACTGATCTGGTTTGTTCCCATAGAAGATACATACGAAGTTTATTAAAATCCTTGCAGCAGTTTTTAAGTTATCGTGTTAACAAGCTCTTGACGACAGACCGACCGACACGCGGTCGATCGCATATCTTCCCCCCTGTGGGGAATAAAAAAGTGCAGCGGTTAAAGGTAGCTACGATACCGGAGGACATACATCACAAGGGCCTTATAGGAAGCTCTTGCGAGGAGCTACGGAGCGTCGGTTTTTTTTCTCCACATTTGACTGGCAAAAGGTATTTTTCCACCTTGAAAAAACCGGCCCACCGTGTCCGCTGGACAGCCTGAGATTAACATATCCTATAGTAAGAATGTCATGATGAACTGCGTGGCTTCTAGTTAGGAAATAAACGCTGTTTTCATATTATGAGGGAAAGGATAACAAAAATAGAACAAACAAGCCCTGTCAATAGAAGTACTCAAGTTATGAGTCACTATCATTGTTGATTTAAAAGTCGAAGAGTCATTAACCCAGCAAATTTGTGGTGCACTAAATCTGAAAAAAAAAAATGACCGGTAGACGTCTAGCTCCCGTATTTAAAGATATTTCGACAGAGATGCGACAAATAGTTGAAACGTAAAAGCTATTTGCAAATGTTCAGTTATTCCATGTGATATTGCTGAGAACTGCGGTGGCATTAGACTAATAAATAGTGAAAAATCAGTTCTGTATGTTTTTAAATGTTCTGTGACTTTTTTGGTGATTTAAATAAAAAAAGTCAATTTAAATAAAAAAAAGTAAAAAATCATGACTCTTTTAATAAAAGTCATGATTTCTACCAGCCCTGATATATATATATATATATATTATATATATATATTTGACAAGAAAACTACCTGTTGGTTTTGCTGAACCGAACCGAAAAAAATCGAACCGAATATATATATTATATATATATATTTGACAAGAAAACTACCGGTTGGTTTTGCTGAACCGAACCGAAAAAAACCGAACCGAACCGAAAATTTTTGTTGGACCGAACCGAACCGAATCGAACCGAGCCGGAGGTGAACCGTCACACCTCTAAATCTGGGTCACTAAATTACCCATTACCCTAAATATAAGTCACATCTACCGCAAGAGAAATTGTAATTTGTAAACTCGACTGATCTCGCAACCGGCATATGAATTGCAATTTTTAATGTGTACACACTCATCAATCGTAAGAGCAATTGCAATTTCAAAAACTGAGTGCTATCATCAATGGATGTATGAAGTTTCCTTTATAGTGATAATCAATTCCTTGAGGTTCGGAAATTGCAATTTTAAACGCCGTGTGGTCCCTTCAATGGGCATTTGAAGTGTAATTAACAACGTGGATGTATCACCATTACAAAATATAACATAGACCTGAGAATCGGGGGGTTTTGGGTCGGGGGTTTAGTCCGGGGGGGGGGGGGGGTTTGACGGGGGGGGGTTAGGGCCGGGGGGGTTTCGGTCGGGGGGGGGGGGGGTTTGGGCCTGTTCCCATCATAGAGGTGTGGGAGGGGGACTGGATTGAGATTTATATTATTGATTTATTTTATCAAGAAATTGCAATTTCCAATTGCATTCAATCACATCAATACTATTGTAAAAGTGTGAACAATCAAGACATAAAACAACGCAATCAGCAAGTCACGCATTTACTTAATCAAGAAATTGCAATTAGAAATTGCATTTAAAAATATCAATAGCATTATGCAGGTGTAATAACTCAAGGCATTAAAGAAAGCAAGTGGTAAACTACACATGAACTACACATGAATCACATGAAACCAATGAGCAAACCGACCACTCAAATGTATTTAATTGCAATTACACACATCAATCGCCTTTATCCCTACGATCACATATTAGAATAAATTACAACCAAATCCCATAAAACGCGTGAGTAGATACTAAAAAACTAGTGTTATACCTGATCATAACCGAATACTTTCCTCTATTTAATTGCAATTGATCACATCAATCGCCTTTTATTCTTACGATCACATCTTTGAATAGGTAACAACCAAAACGTATGAAACAGCCGGTTATGAATAGGGTGGATCATGATTACAAACGTTCCTTTCATTTCAGGCAAATTGTCAAATTTTCAGGCTCCAAAATCAGGCAGATTACAATCTGCCTAAAAATTTTAGGCAGACTACAATGTGCCTGGTCGAACCAGGAATTTTACAATCTGACTGAAATTTTCAGGCAGATTATAATCTGCCTGATTTGACAGTTTACCTGTAACATATGTACTGAATGGCATAACATGCTTCGGAGGATTAAAGACTTGGGGATTTAAGGGCGCACAGCTGGGCATTTAAACTCCGTCGATGCAGACACCCTTTGACAGTGATGGGTTTCCTTTTGACCCTGTATAGGCGTTAGTTAATACTCTTTGATAGGGAGTAAGGCAGACAGGAGATTATAGAGTTTTAGCTGGCATTTTTAACTGTAGCCCACGGCACTTAGCCTGCAATTTATCCCTCTCTGTTTAATATTTTTTTAAATAAAAAATAAAAATTGACAGTTTTATAAAATTTAGATGAATTGTCGTACCCCCTCATTTAGATGAATTGTCGCTAGATGAACTGTCGCTAGATGAATTGTCGCTAGATGAATTGTCGTGGATTCATTTTGGACAGTTTCAGACGTTTTTAGACGGCTAAGAACCAGCTTTAGACCATGTCCTGTCCAAAATACCTTTTGGACGGTCCAAAACCCAACCCGGCTTGTCGTCACCGTTTGTTACTGTTTGTTACGTAGTTACTGCCAAAAAATTACGATCCAGCCTATCTTGTAACAGGTTTTCCCTGCCGAGTCCTATATGAGTGCGCGCTGGTCCTTTTCTGTATCTGACACGAATCTGCTCTGCATGTGGACGTTTTACTTTTTTTCTTAAAAAAGAAGTTCGCTCCTATGATGGACAAAGCACAAAGTATCTGACCAATTAAAATGCTCTGGGAACTGCGTGATAGATAAGATATGGGTGTGTGGACTGAGATGCACAATGTTCCGTGGATGACTTGTACGAGGCATAATTGTAACGTTTACACGAACAGTGCCCAGGCAACCCAAATAACACGAAACGTGACGGGATACTGTTTGTGCCAAAGGCAAACTGTGGTGACACCTTAAGACAACAAAGTTAGTATAAAATGACCAATACTGATAAACAACTAGAGCAGTATGCAGAGCCCACATATTCCCCACAGCCCCCCCCCCCCCCCCTTCATCAGTTAAATACGGCCATCAATAGTCAATCAAGAGCTGAAATTTTCTAAGTCCATTTTCCTTGGACGAACCTGGCCCATTTACAATACTGATCTGGTTTGTTCCCATAGAAGATACATACGAAGTTTATTAAAATCCTTGCAGCAGTTTTTAAGTTATCGTGTTAACAAGCTCTTGACGACAGACCGACCGACACGCGGTCGATCGCATATCTTCCCCCCTGTGGGGAATAAAAAAGTGCAGCGGTTAAAGGTAGCTACGATACCGGAGGACATACATCACAAGGGCCTTATAGGAAGCTCTTGCGAGGAGCTACGGAGCGTCGGTTTTTTTTCTCCACATTTGACTGGCAAAAGGTATTTTTCCACCTTGAAAAAACCGGCCCACCGTGTCCGCTGGACAGCCTGAGATTAACATATCCTATAGTAAGAATGTCATGATGAACTGCGTGGCTTCTAGTTAGGAAATAAACGCTGTTTTCATATTATGAGGGAAAGGATAACAAAAATAGAACAAATCCAGCTCTTAGTATCAGTATCAAAACTTACACCATTTCCGAAGTACTTCATTAAAATAGAACAATTATCCATTAAAATCAACCCATAAAGTTTTTTCTTTGAAGGTTTTACGTGCAAACCGAACGGACCATCATTTCCATATCACTAGGCAATATATATCACATAGCTCGTAATGTTTTCTTTTTAAAATGAAAACAGCGTTGGTGTCTTGTTTGTATCCAAAAGCCAAATCACACTTTGGGCGTTCCCAATACAAATGCGCAAAAATTCTGCGCTTCGAATAAACATAACCGGGTGAAAATGAAAGAAATAATAGAGAGAATTCATCTAAATGTCAAATTGCTCTTGCACCAAAGAATCGGTTTTTTAACAAGTGGTCTTATTTACGCCTTACAATTCGGCAAAAATCGACTTACAGCAAATCAATATCTGTGGTGCTATAGTTTCTGTTGTACGTTCAACAAAAAATATTCGTCAGGGCATAAAGTTTACAGGGTCCCGGGGTCCCCTGACAATCGGTTAGGAACCCCTGGAATTTGACCCTGGGGTCCCGCGGGACCCGAGAAAAAAGACGGTGTTCTCTTGCAACTGTTCAGTATCACCGCTAAGATCGAAAATGATTGATTTTTACGTTGTTTAATGTAGCATCATTCATTGTTTCTTTTTTGTTGTTAGAAGTAGCAGTTTTGTGATTTGCATGATATCACTAATCGCGTTTATTGTTTTTTTTTGTTGCAATAAAATTAATTTTATAGAATTTAACTTTTTTGTATTGCCCGAAAATGTCTGGACCCCACCACTTTACCTCGGGACCCCTGGTTTCAGAGGTCGGGGTCCCGCGGGACCCCGAGCTGAAAAGTAAACTTTTTGCCCTGTTGGTGTGACACTAGACTCTCATCTCACCATGGAAAATGTAATACGTGTAAATCTGCCATAATACACTTGCGCAACATTTCATAATTCGACAACACATTACAAAATCGGCGTGTTAAAAACTCGTTCATTCATTGGTGACTTCTCGTGTTGATTACGCAAATGTTTTATTACACATTGTTAAAAAATGTCGTCTACAATCGCCCCAACGTATCTTGAACATAGCCGTTCGCATTGTAACTCAGATCAGAAAATATGAACATATCACACAAGTACTTTTTAGTCTCCATTTCCTTCCCATAGAACAACGTGTTTCCTATAAAATTCTTACACTGACCTACCGCGCAATAAAAGGGACAGCAACGGAATATACCAATGAGCTTATAACAGTATACACGCCCAATCGCTTGCTTCGATCGCAGAATGAACTAAGCCTCTTTGTTCCTAAATTTAGAATCGAAACTTAACCGCACCCCAATTATGGAGGTCTTCAACTTGAACTTCGATTGGTACCCACATATGAACGTTTTAAATCTGGCCTCGAAACAAGACGCGATATCGGCGCCTTAAACCCTATTTATATTACATTGCATATTTTAATAATTTATTAAAAGTTTTAACAAATAGTTTCAAGTTTCATTTATTTTTATGTTCCGAATATGAGCTGTTTTTGCCCTATTTTTTTCCATATTTTACTATTATTTCTTTCCTTTTTCACCCAGTTCCAATTACGATGTGCTGATCAATATTAATGTTTTATGCCTCGTAAAAAATCACATTTTCATTTTTGCCAATTTCAATGCTTCTTTGATACTGACACGCTGCAATCGATCTTACACTGTATATCCACTTGCACATACGCGTTTATATCATAAAAGATAAAAATGGCCTCAATGACTTCTATTACAGATGGCTTGTCAGCTGCGACACAGTCGAAAATAAACCAAATCACACCATGACTTACGCCGAAAAGTTTTTGCGTTTTGGCTGAAATCTATTCACATGTTCGCTATTAAAGGGGCTGAATAATATGTAAAGTACTCGTGCCGTAGTTTTTAAAGATCATATGGCTTTATAAATTTGAAAGTGTGCATGTTGAAAGAAAATAAGAATTTTCACGTTTTTCCCCTAATAATTTCTTTATAATTTATCCCAAAAAATTGCAGTCGAAACAACACCTCCATCGGAAAGACCCGAAAGTGTGAATTGGCTTATTGTCGCAGGTTGTGTGTGTTTGAGCGATATTTGAGGACAATTTTCTATAACACTTTTAAAGACCAAATACTACACCTGGAATACTGAGAGATGGGTCTGCTCTTCCATATGCACCAAACAAACTTTGTCTATCTGTCATATTGAAAATTTAATTGAAATAAGTTAGAAACAAATTATTACGCAAAACCAACAGGTCGATTCCCTTTACATTCGAAACGGTCAAACGAATGACTTTCAAATGTTGTGCATTTTCGCAAATATAATTATATAAATTCTCAAACCACAAAAATATATTTTCTGAAAACACAAATTCACATAAACTAATTTTATAGAAGATATACGATGAATAAAATTACAAAAAGACGGACAAGAAAAGGCAAAATTTTTTGACCGGCTTATGAGCAATTCGTATCATTGTTTGTTCTAGAGCAGGAACAGGATCCGCCTGACCAAGACCACAAGCAAAAGCCGGAGCCACCCGGCTAGGATTGGGAGCATGATAAAAAGTAGGAGCACGACTGAAAGCAGGAGCAGATAGTTGGAGTCGTTCTGATTATTATGACAAAACTGATAGCAATTCACCACTTTTGAATTTGTTTCCTTGCTCCAAATATGACCCATCTATTAGTTAGAAAATTGTAATAGACCTCGATAAAAAACACCAATGCAAGTAGGGGGAAAACAAGGGTTCTGAGCCAGGAAGTGGCGTCATTCTACCCCCCCCCCCCGCCTGGGATTTTTTTTTTTTTTTTTTGTTGGCAGGTGGCAGTCGGGACACACCAGCATTGCGTCGTAATTCTCATTTGATTTGACTGTGCAGTTGGTTTTGAAAATAAAAAAAATATATAGGAAGTTGTTGTTAGAGTGCCGCTTTAGATCTACTTTAAAGTGAAAAAAAAAAATTGCTCTCGTTTACTAGTTTTTTTTTAACCATGTACTTCCGTACTGATTTATGAATTGTGTATTTTGCCTGGTCAGTCTGTTTTGCAACATTTTACAGCATTGTAGGATTTTTTTTTACTAATTTTTTTTAACTTTTTTACTAAACAAAACTCACCTAAATATATTATCTCTTACTAATCTAAATTAATATTTTACAAACCATTTACTATGCTATCCTAAAAGAGTTAGCATCTGTTTTAAAAGGTAAAAGAAAAACGTTAGCACATATTTTTTAGAATGCTCTTTCAATATGTAAAAGTTCTCGCAAGTTCTCGCCTGTTCTCTAACAGCATTTTCTCTATGAATAATTCTTTTCTCAAATAGCTTAAAAGTACAAAGTCTACTGTGCTACACTAAAACACACAGCTGTTGTTCTGCCTACTATGGATAAACAGGCAGGCGGCAAAGTCAGCGTTGCTATGGATACTGTAACAGGTGGTAAAAATCAACATTGCTAGCAGTAGTATGGTAATGGGGATTCCAGCCCAGCCCCCCCTCCCCTAGCCGGCAGTTGGGACAGACCCCCCCCCCTCTAGCCGGCAGTCGGGACAGACCCCCCTTACTTAACATTGCGATAACTTTCGTTATAGCTGACCGATTTGTATAAAAATTTCACTGTTTGATTCAGTTTTATGTAAAGTTTTAACATAGTCATGGGCTACTTGCACCGACGGCTGTATGCATTTTTGCAACAAGCCGCCATTTTAACTTTAAATTGCGATAACTTTCGTTATAGTTGATTGATTTGTATGGAAATTTCGCTGTTTGATTCAGTTTTATATGTAGTTTTAACATAGTTATGGGCTAGTTGCACCGACGGCTGTATGCATCTTTTGTCGCATGCCGCCATTTTAACTTAAAAGTGACCTAACTTTCGTTATACTTAATCAATTTGTATGAAAATTTCACTGTTTGATTCAGTTTAGTTTAAATTCTGCTGAGTCAACAATTTTAACAAGTTTGAACAAGTTACACATCATATTTTGATTACATCAAAATGGTATAAATACATGTGTGACGAGAAAAATCATTCACAATGTCAACATTGCTTCTTCATCGATGTGTAGAAACCATGGATGACGTCTTCAAAGTGAATTATGCTGACTATGTGTTTTCAAAGCTTCCTGCTTTTGAATTGGATTGGATTGAATTTGCATCAGCATTGGGAAGCTGTTGGAAAGACCATTCCAAGAGATCGTTTCATCCACTCATTTCTACGTGAATGTGAAGAACTGCATTTGCCATTAACTTACGACATTGATTCAGCATTTATCAACGTGAATACAATTTGGCAGTTGAGCTCCTTTGAGTTGTGGCTGCAAGAATCATTTTACACTATGATGATGATGTCCCATTGACGACGAATGTATCAGAGCTTTTCCGATTCAACCATGGACGAGTTGAGGTGAATTCAAAACTTTGCAAGATGTTTGCTGGGTATAGTTGGGTATAAAAGGGAGTGGACTCAAAGGCATCAGAACATTGTGCAGCCATGGAGAACAAGACAAGCAGCTTTAAAATTATTGCAAACTTAACCATTACTGTACAGCATGGAGAATTTGGACCATTTCTTCGAATCAAACGTGGAGAGAGATGGCTTGCTTTATCACCATCCTTGTGGAAGATTGTGTGTTAGAACTTGACAAGATTACGCAACATTGGCTTCAAACCGTACTTAACAGAAATGAAGTGGCTTGAAGTCATTTCATATTTGGATATGCGCTATGTGAGTTTTGTGCAAACATCACTGTCTGAAGGGAAAGAATATACGTGTTACATCAACATGAATGATGGTGAATGGGAGACATGCTTCAGGAAATCGAGAGCATAACCTCTACCTTATTGCCATGTACGGAATGACATGGGAAGAAAACTCCCATCAAGCTGCAAAAGGACAAGCGAATGAAAGTGTCAAAGTTATCCAAGGACAGACTGGCTGAAGTGCGATTGGAGAATATGAACGTGCAAAATCAACTTGGGCTTACCTGTGAATATTGCGGTGCTTACGGATATGCTGAGGATTATGTTTGTCACTGCCATAAGTACAATTGCAAGTTGTGTGAACCTGACAACTTCTGCAACAAGTGCGGCTCACTAACAGTATCTGTCGAGTAAGACTACAAGTCATTTGCTTGCCAGCCGTCAAAGTGTGCAGACGTGTCATATGGGTATGTGAAAGATGGATGTAGAAACGTTTTTCAAGGGTATGTGGACCACATGATAAGTGAACTGGTGCGTTTTGGAACTGTTGAGCAACACCTGGAACACTTTGACATCTATTGGGAGCTTGCTCATTCAACGCTGTAAATTATGCGAGGATTTCATCAAAGAGTCAAACATTGACGGAACTGAGGAAGCAGGAAGCAGCATATCACTTTGCTCGATTTGATCCAAGACTGTTTGATGAAGTGAGAGAGCGCGGTATGCTGCAGTATAATGGCAGACGTTACATTGAGACAATATATTGTACAAAAAACGTATTGTGAAGAAATGTTATTAGCTGTAAAAAAGTTTGCATGTTTAGTATGTCCTGCTTGTCAACATGAAGAGTGTTCATAAAATACTTGTCATTCTGCATGTGTCTATTCATACTGGAATGAAGCTAAATATTATATTCATTTAGATAAAGTGTTAGAGAATGCAAATCAACGTGGTGAAAAATATGGTTTAGATGCCATTACATTAGATTAACTCAGTAGTTGGTTAGTTTTCATTGAAGAGAAATGGTCTCCAGTTATTCACACCATTGTATCAATTCTTGATTTGTAAAATATGTTGTTTGAGTTATAAAATAAAAAGTGTTCTGTTGAGAAGTGCTTTTTCATTCATCATGTCGACGTGGAAAGACTACTTGACCAATATTTACTTCAAACCTGGACAACCTGGGACATTTGCTGGCCCTTACAAACTTTATCACATATTAAAAAAACATGATTAACCAGTCACTCATTCGCAAGTGAAGAAATGGTTACAGGATCAAGATGCCTCCAGTTTACTACAACCTGCAAAATACAGGTTTAAAAGGCAACGTGTCATTACACGTGGAATTGATGACATGTGGGATATTGATTTAGCTGACATGGGAAACATAGCTCCCTATAATGATGACACCCGCTTTTTATTGATTGTCATTGATGTGTTTTCCAAATATTTATGGGTGCAACCCCCCCAATACCTAATAAATCACATACCAGTGTCATAGAAGCCTTTCAAAAGATTTGTTTATGAAACACAACGAAGACCACGAACTCTAAGGTAAGATAAAGGAACTGAATTTAAAAACAGATGGGTAAAAGCATTTTTGAAGAAGGAGGGAATACATGCCTATACAACAAATAATGAAACCAAAGCCAACTTTGCTAAGGCAGTCATTCGTACTCTAAAGGGAATGATGTATCGATATTTCCTACATAATCAAACTTATCGCTATATGGACATCCTTCCAGACTTAGTGTATAATTACAACCATAGACCTCATGGCTCCCTCCCTAATAAGTATGCTCCTGCAGATATTCGTAAAGACATCGAATCAAAAGTGTGGAAGCATATGTATGTAGACAAATTGAAATTGAAACCAAAGAAGAAAAAACCTTACAAATTTAAAATTGGTGATCAGGTTCGCATTTCCCACATGAAATATGTATTTCAACGAGATTATCATATAAAGTGGAAGCAAGAAGTCTTTATTATCACACATCGTTGTAAGAAGCAAGGAATACACTTATATCGTGTGAAAGACTTTTTAGACGAGGATATTGATGGATATTTCTTTGAAGAACAACTACAGAAAGTAAAAAAGATATTGAATCTGTCCTCAGAATTGAAAAGGTGACGAAAACACGAAGAAGACGAGGTGTTAAAGAATTATTTGTGAAGTGGTTAGGTTGGCCAAAGAAGTTTAACAGTTGGGTGAAAGAAATTGATATTCGAAAATGAAGCATCCATTCACGTGTTTGGTCTCTGGACCTGCAGGCAGTGGTAAAACGTCTCTAGTTAGAGAAATTCTAGAACAAACGTTAATTAAACCCTCTCCAAAAGCCATTTTATGGCTCTATGCAGCAGATCAGCCTTTATACAAGGGAATGAAGGGTGTGGAATTTTACCAAGACATTCCAGATGATATTGAAGAGCGTTTTAACCCGAAAAAACCAAACTTACTCATCATTGATGACTTAATGACCAAATGCTATAGTGATGAGCGTATGACACGTCTCTTTAGTGTTGGCAGCAGTCATCAAAATCTAAGCATTATTTTTATTGTTCATAATTTGTTCCATCATGCTAGAGAAATGCGAAATATTAGTTTGAATACACATTACATCATTCTGTTTAAAAATCCTAGAGACAGTCAACAAATAAGTACATTAGCGCGACAAATGTATCCTGGAAAATCTAAATTTCTCATAGAAGCCTATCAAGATGCTACGAGCAAACCTCATGGCTATTTATTGATTGATTTGAAGCCGAAGACGAATGATCAACTACGTATTCGTACAGGCATTTTACCAAAAGATACACATTACGTATATGTTGATAAAGTAGCGTATGAACAAGAACCAAGTCACTTCAAAATTCGCAGCCAAGATTTCTAAACGTATTCAAGCGAATCAACCTTTTCTTCACTTGCTCGCACGCAGCGGGCCTAAACGACGTAAATCTTTGTTACAACAAGCTACTAAGGAGGAATTAACTAGCTTGTTTGAAATTTGTTTGAATATATTGCGAGGACATTTACCCTTAAGCTCAAAAAGGTATAAGGAATTTAAGCGTGAGCGTGATACCCTACGCACACTGGCAGATAAGAAGATATCACTTCGAAGAAAAAAGAAGTTGGTTAATCAGAAGGGAGGATTTATTGGAGCTATTGCTAAATTTGCATTACCCTTGTTAGCTCAGTTGCTGTGAAAATGAAACATACTATGAAATTGGTCCTCATTCCTGAATATGAATATAAAATGTTGTTAGAAAAGAAGGGAAAAGATGGTGAAATCAAAACGAAAGTGAATAAACTTTTACGTGGGAAACGCACTCGTGAAAAGGCATTAGAAATGTCTCAAGTTCTTGGACGTCATTTACGAACAATTCAATCGCAACAACAAAAGTCTGTTACATCATCCAAAGCAGAAAAATCAGAAAAGTCCCAACAGTTTCTAACCCATTTTCAACCTATTTATCATGTAAAACTAACACAACTTCTAGCGGAACTGAAGAAATATGGTACGAGATTGACAGATAAAAATGAACTTGTTTTAAAAACGGGTACTGTCATTCCAAATTCCAACATTATTGATTTGTTGAAAGAAGCATTGGTTTCTACAAGAAGAAAAGAACGACGAGAACCACCACATGGTTGGAAGCAGTTTATTGAGGAAATTGTAGACGCTAATATTTGGCAAAAAGACAACTCGTGCAGATATTACAAAAGAGATACAACAACGTTAACAAAGGTTGTTTTCAGAAGGATGGGAAACGTTTTAACACGCATTAAAGAGTTATGGTGCTGTTGTAAAGAAAATGGAAATACTATTCCTGTAAAAATTAGGTGTGTCAGTGCTTGTTGTCAAGGAGAAGTAGTAGATACCAATGTAGATAACAATTTAGACGACAATGTAGACAGCAATGGAGATGACGAGTGTCAAACATGAAGTAATGTATAGACACATCTAGTTAATCTACATCACACAAACGATTTAGTCATCATGGAGTCAACAAGTTTTTATATAACTTTACCTAGCAATGCTAGTTTGAACTATTATTCTACTAATAAGGCGTCTACTTATCAAATTCGTTTACCTCGTACAATATATTTGAAAGGAAAATATGAAGTAGCCTTAGCTGAAATTCAATACCCACACGCATGGACGACAATGAGGCCAGGAATAGACTATACTCTTCATTATCGATCATCATTAGATATATTTTATGCAGTTTCCATTCCATATGGTTACTACAGATCCATACCTGAAATATGTACTGCAATAAATGCAGAATTACAAAAATCTATTAATGCAAACCCTATTATTATTATTATTATCTCAACTCTTATATAGCGCTAATTCATATTGAATGCTCTAAGCGCTTCACATAGAGCCTAAGGGAGATATTGCTACACTAAAATATATTATTAATATTTATAAATAAATAAAAAAATAAAAAAAAATAAATAAATAAAAAAGATACAAATAAATAAATATGAGTAAAATGCAAATATAGATATTGCTTAAAAAAGTAAGATCTGGCAGTGGAGCAGGTATTTAGTTTGGCATTGACTAGAGTTAAGTGACTAATACTGATGAAAAGAAAAACGTGTCCGAACCAATAAAAGACGTTTTTAAACTGTGCCTAAGAATCTGGAAAAGCTAATTTAAAATAGTGTGTCTTGAGATGTTTCTTGAAGGTGTCAATAGTCGGCATTGTTCTGAGGTATTCCGGGAGACTATTCCATACAGCAGGAGCTGCAGCAGCAAACGATCGATCACCACCTGATTTCAGACTAGTTTTCGGCTTTTTAAGCAACATATTATCCTTGGATGAACGGGTAGATCTTGTTCGGTTTGAATTACGTAGCACAAGTAGGTTCCGAATATATTCAGGGGAGCCATGGTGAATTGCTTTGAAGGTTATCGTGGCAATTTTATACAGGATCCGATAGCGTATTGGCAACCAATGAAGAAATTTAAGCCCTCCCGTGATGTGATCATATCATTTGAGAACGAGGATGAGCCGTGCTGCAGCATTCTGGAACCTTTGTAGCTTGTTTAATAGGTATTCAGGCATGCCATACAGGAGACTATTGCAGTAATCAATGTGCGATGTGACCATGGACTGCACCAGCGTTCGTGTAGTATCACGAGTTAAATATTTACGGATGGACCAAATCTCTCGAATATTGCAGTAGCAGATCTTCACAAGTCGGTTTACTTGATTGGTCATTTTGAGTTCAGGGTCTAGGAGGACGCCCAAATCACGAACGTGCGAACTTGCTAAAATATCTTCTCCGTCAACAGTTATAGAGTTAAACCTGATCTTATCTGTTTGGCACTTTGTTCCTAAAATCATAAATTCTGTTTTGTCACCGTTCAGTTTCAGTCGATTCACCGTCATCCATTTGGATATTTCAAAGATACAATCTTCAAGCTGTGATTTGGTTGCATTTTGTGCAGCTATGGAGTTAGGATTCACACTTTTGTACAGCTTTGTGTCATCAGCGAACATGTGGAACAAAAACAATAACGACTGAATTATTCCTGCCAGTGGTTTGGTGTATCTGGTGTAGCCCCAAGGACCAAGTGTTGATCCTTGAGGCATACCCGTATCAAGTGCCTGTGGTTGTGAGAGGGCTCCGTTAATCTGTATCTGTTGGGTGCGGCCTTCGAAATAGGACTGGAACCATTTTAACGCTGAGTTGCTGATTCCAAAGGAATCGCGCAAGCGTGCCAAGAATAGTTCGTGTGGAATCGTGTCGAATGCGACACTGAGATCAAGGAGCGTCAGCAAGGTCACTTGTTGTTTATCCATGTTAGAAAGTACATCATTTGTCACTTTTAAGAGGGCAGTTTCTGTACTGTGTCCACGCCTGTAGGCTGATTGCAGCGGCTCATCGAGGTTGGATTTTTCACAGTATATGGTTAATTGGTCCACGACTATCCTTTCGATTATTTTTGATATATAAGTCAAGTTGGATATTGGTCAAAAGTTTTTAAATTCACGTATATCCGGTTTTTTTCGGGACGGGTGTTACCAACGCCTGTTTGAACGCTGAGGGCACGTGACCTTCTGATAGTGACTTGTTGACAATAGCAGTTATCACTGGTGTAAATTGGTCGACGTGTTGCTTTAGCAGTGAGGTAGGTATCGGATCAAGGGAGCACGATTTAGATGGCGATTTCATGATGTATTTCCTGACATCATCCTCAGTGACCAGTGCAAACGACGGAAACGAAGTGATATGTTTAGGATGCTCGGCAGTAAACTGTGTGGTAACTGTGGTGTCAAAAGATTTGCTAATGTTCTTAATCTTAGCTCGAAAAAATGAGCGAATTCATTGGCCAGATCAGTGTCGGTTTTGGAATCGGGGTAGTACGAGTTTGAATGTTTATTGCAGATTTTCTTCACTAGTTTAAACAAAATCTTTGGTTCTTTTTCATTTTCTGTAATAGCTTTGTTGAAATATTCAACTTTAGTCTTTAAAATCAAAAAGCTAGTTTTGTTTTTTTGTTGAATGTACTTGTTTCTACTTTCAGGAGTGTTCTTTTTCAGAAAGACTCGTTCAAGTCTACGTCGCTCGATTTTGGCATCATTTATCACATCGTTGTACCATGATTGTCGTGGTTTTATAGAAATACGTTTGGTTTTTAGGGGAGCATGTTTATGTATAAGTTTTACCAGTGAACTGTTGTATGAAGTTACCATGTCATCAAGATTTGAACAGGCAGCCACTTTACTCATTTCGGAGAAGAGATCTTAGTTTTCCGAGTTGTGATCGTTTTGTGCTCGAACGACCGCTTTGCAATAGAGTATACAAAGTGAACTGCCATATGATCCGATATCAGATCTTTTGCAGTTGGGGCAGAAACATCCGCACCATTTGAAATGACTAGATCTAAACAGTTTCCTGAGGCATGTGTTGGTACTGACACATACTGTATTAGTCCAAAGTTTTCTAATATCGAAAGAAATTTTCGTGCTGAAGGGTCATCGGGCTTATGGATTGCAATATTAAAATCTCCACATATTAAAAGTTTGCTTTGACATAGCGCATACTTTTCAAAAAGAGTCGTGATTTCTTCATAAAATAGGGCGGTTGGCACACCAGGTGGCCGATAAATCGAGACAGCTGTACATTTCTGGGAGCCAGAAGTGAAAGAGATAGCAGCATGTTCAAAGCTCGTAAATCTGTCAGTTTGCAGTTTCTTGGGTTTATATGTGCACTTACATATAATGGCTACTCCTCCCCCTTTCTTATCTAGACGTGACACATGTTGGATAAAATATCCCTCAGGGGTTATTTGCTGGCATATGTGAATGTTATTTTGATGGATCCATGTTTCACAAAGGAAAACGAAGTCGCACTTTTTTCTATGATATAGTCATTTATAATTTCGACCTTATTACAAGCCGATTGGAGGTTGAGTACACAAATGTTTGCTTTCGAATGCCGGATAGAGCTCGTTGAATTAATGTGCACAAGATTCTCCCTGTTAATGCTGTTTAAGGAAGCTATTCTTTGCTGTCTGTTGCGGATTGTACATATTTGTTCAGGTTCATTTATAGGGAAGACCAGTTTATTAGGTTAAAGTATGATAAAATTAGTCGAAAAGTTTCTCTTATTTTAAGAGATGATTATGATATTGTCTTTTCTACTGGATTAGCTGAGATTTTAGGATTTAAACCAGATAAATGGTATAAAGAATCCGGTCCTGCTGAACATCAATCCGATGTGAAACATGGATTTTATACACTTTATGTCTACTGTAGTATTTGTGAGCCACAAGTAGTTGGAGATTATTATGTTCCTTTACTACGTTCTGTTCCCATTAAAGGGTATGATGGTGATATTATTATGAAAACTTATGAAGAACCTCATTACGTCACTGTAAACACATCCAAATTTGACACAATAGAAATGAATATTAAGGATGGCACAGGTCATAATGTTTCATTTCAAACTGGGAAAGTGATATGTAAACTTCATTTTCAACCAAAAGCATTATGAAAGCATATACACACGATCCGTCAGCATATCGCAACCATTTTCGTCGTCAAGTGGGCGGGGAATTACCAGGATTTAAAGGAGCACGAATACAGTATGGAGATGGTATTGGTTCAATATTAGGATCATTGGCTCGCAAAGCTATTCCACTGCTTAAGGCAGCTGCTAAAATCGTTGCACCACATCTTAAAAAGGCTGCAAAAGATCTCGCGAAAGATGTTACAGGCCGAGTAGCACAACGTTTAATTGGTGATGTGTAAGGAGGACAAAAGAGAGCACAACCAGCAAAACCTGCCAGAAGGCGGAAGGCAGCTAAACGGATAACATCAACAAAACATAAGAAAGATATTTTTTAATCATGTCTTTAATTCATAATCATTCTTGTGAATGTTGTCTTTCTCCCTTAGAATGGTTTCACATACCACCAACGCAAACTGCTGTAGAAAAAAGTTATAATGTTGACTATCAACCACTCACTACCATTAGAGAGGGCGCTCCAACAGAATTCTACATTCCTGCGAGTACAGAAGAATATCTAGATTTAAAGAACAGTAGACTTGATATTGTATGCGCTATTGTAAAGGCTGATGGAACACCATGTGATGTAGATGATAATGTATCATGTATCAATGATTTGTTTAATGGGTTATGGTCCAATATTGAATTGTTTCTAAATGATCGTTTGGTATCACATAGTAACAATACCCATGGTTATACCAGCATCATATCTCATCTCATTCATGACTCGGAAGAAAGTCTCCATTCTTAGCGCTCTATGCGTCTCATCTATAAAGATACTGCTTGGTCAATGAATAGTCATGAGGTGAAAAGAGCAAATCATGAAAGATATGTAGCAGGTTTTCATGTAAATGTTGAGGGTGGTGATGTAGCTCTGCAGGGAAATAATGGTTTACATAATCATTATTTGTATACACGCCTAAGCCGTGAGTTAAAGCTTACAGGCGGTTTAAGAGTAGATTTGTTTGAGCAAGATCGCTATCTTCCAAATGGTATTAGTATGAAATTACGTTTACATAGACAAAAAGATGAATATGTATTAATGGCTGCAAATAATGGTATAAAGTAGAAGTGAGAGATGCGTTTTTAACCATTCGCAAAGTGAGGGTTAGTCCAGGTATTCAGTTAGGACATGCAGATGCATTGATGAAAAGTCCTGCTAAGTTTATTATTACTAGAAAAGAGTGTAAAGTGTTAGCTATTCCAGCTGGATTTCAATCTTTTGTGAAAGATAACATCTTTTTAGGCCAATTACCAAAACGTATTGTCATTGGACTGGTTCATAATGAAGCCTTTGCTGGAACAGTAATGAGAAATCCATACAATTTTGATCATTTTCTTCTAAACTTTATTCAACTTTACACGGATGGTGAACCAGTCCTATCCAAACCTCTCAAACTTGATATAAATCGAGGCAAATATCTTGATGCTTTTGAAACGCTTTACGAATCTTTTGATAGATTGAATGGTGAGAAAAGTTCCATTATAAAACGGGAAGATTGGCCTAGAGGTTATGCTTTATTTTCGTTTGACTTAACACCTGATTATGATGGTGATGATCATTATGCTCTTATCAAACATGGGAATTTGCGACTAGAAATGAATTTTGCTGGTGCCTTGCAAAATACAGTCAATGTTATAGTGTATGCTGAATTTGATAACATTGTTGAAATAAGTGCAAATCGTAGCATTCAATTCGACTACCAGTCATAAACACGAAGCAGATAGAAGCCATCCTATCCCATGATGCCGCGACCAAAGACTTGTTTCAAGGTGTGTTTTCCATGGACCAGTTACCATCTTTACAACGTGGTGCCTATGTCATCAACACAGACGATCATGATGAGCCAGGAGAGCATTGGGTGGAAGTATATTATGACAAAGACCCTGCTGAATATTTTGACTCTTATGGACTTTTACCTATAAACAGTTGTTTGAATAAGTTTTTAAAGTTTAATTTCATTTATAATTCAGTTCCATTACAAACACCGATATCATCTACATGTGGATTTTATTGTGTGTATTATATAATTCAAAGAGCTCGAGGACATAGTCCTTTTGAAATCATTGATGTATTAAGAAGAAGTGATGGTGATTTTGTTGTAAAGGATTTTGTATATAGGCATTATAAGCCATTATTTTATTGATGTTATATTAGTTGTATTAGTGAAGTAGTTGGTAATTGTGAATTGTATTATGAATATTGAAAATAAATAAGACAGTTGTATACGACATTCTTTGTTTATTGTGTTATACATTATTTACATTTTTACAATTATTTAACATTAAACTTTTATTTTACAAATACATTCAATACATTGATAAACACATGCCATTCATACCAATCTAAATTAATATATGTATCATAGACATTACATTCACGTTTGTAAATGCTATGAAAGCTCACATAACACTGCCTATTACCAAACTTTATTATTTTAACATCTTCGTGTTCAGACAGCTTCAGTTCATATCCATCTTTATTTACGTCAATGTTCATCACCATAACACACATGGGATGTGTCAGCTCAATGGACTTGGTGCCTCGCATGAGTTGCACTCCTTCCTCTTTGAATTCAAGCGTCAGGTTCTTTCCAATCCAATGCTTGTAACAGAGCGTACCATTCCACTGTGTTGAGGGTGAAAGCTTTCTGTAAGCTCGTCATATTGGCGAAATTGTACAAACACGTCTAGACAGTTCTCAGTCACACGCACTTCTATATCATTTGAGAGTAGTAGGAGAAAGCCAGGTATCCTCAACTTCTCTAGATGTTCTTTCAACACAGATTGTTCGTCTCTCAGGCGATAGAATGATATACTTTCCAAAATGTTTTAGCACAATGTCATCACATAAGTTTCTCATATATGAGAATATATGCGTAATGGGATTATAATCAAACACATAGTCTTCCATCTCGTTCAACAGTCAGATCAACTATTAGCTATCTTCTCTGCAAAGACGTTTTTATGCTCGCAAGATGGTGAAGAGTGAGCAGCTTCTAGGAATCGTAAGACTGCGCGAGGTTCTTGATATCAAAGTTAATCATATCTGTATATGGAGTATCTGGTACAACTCCGTTATAATCCTCTGGATAATCCTGTAAAAGATTTCTCCACAATGTCACACGTATGTTAGTATCATGTTCAGTCACAAACACTTCAACTTTATTTTCAAGTCTACGCTCAAACCCAGGTTCAAGCGGTATGTTTTTAAAGTCTTTCCACACTTCAGGTTTAAACCGATAATCAGAAATTATCCGAGAACTTATTATCACTTCATTCCTATCATTTACAGTAAGGTAAGCACCATCGTTCAACATAAGTGCATTCATGTTTACCTTGATATGAGCCGTCTTCTTGTCTGCGAAGCCTTTTATCCACTTCTTTCACTTGCTACTTCAGCATTTTCCATTCAGGTATTGTCAGCAAAATTCCCTTTTTCGTAGGACGGTTTCTTCCAGTCCCCTCATCTGTGAGGTATTTACGAATGTTCACTACTCCTTTATTGCTTTGTTTCATAATCTTGATATACTTTCCATTTCCTAGAGAAAGCATTCCATCCTACGACTGTGGTGTTGGTGTCGTCTCCACTTTCAATTTCTTGATGGTAGTGTCAGGATTTTTAACTTTTAAGTCTTTGACTGTATCTGCAAGAGTATCCATATCAGTTGTAGACCTCTTACGACTACCAAGTTCCATGTTAACGCTTCAGTGTTCACACCTCAAATAACTCTTACGTTGGAGGACCTCCCCCTTTTATAACGTTGCTTTGTAATGTCCATGCGCTAAGGTGGAATAACCATCATTCAGCACATATCGCTTGTCGTCATATGGGGAGAGGGCTACTTTCCTCAACTTATCTGAGAAAAGCTGGTGATGATGACTTCGAATAATGTGTTCTGCAGTCATCGTTCGAGTTTTCTTGAACAAACTGTCTCTATACTGCACATGTTTAATGCGTTTTTGGCAAACTCGAGTGATGCCTTTGGCCGTACGTTTTTCTTTCCCATCATACATCATACTGTACATTTTCGGCCGAAGTCCGACAAACTCTTCAATAGGGATGCCTGCCGTCTCATCCTTTATTTTCCCAAGCAATTTTTTGTTCACGTTGGAATGTAGGAAATGATCTGGCGTATAGTCACTTGTGTCAAATAGGTCAGCATCTTGCTGCATATCCTTACAGATATCTTCCGTTTCTATGTCGTAACATAGACTGTCGGTGTCGCTGAACAACAACTTGGCATTGGGATACTTGACCGTGATGTAGTTGTAATGAAAGTTGAACATAAGCACTTTGCTGAGGTCGAGAATGGTGAAGCCAACTTGCATGGGTTTATCCAGAAGCAAATCCACTTTGCGCAAATGCACCGCGATCAAATCTCCGTTGAAAATTTTGAATTTGTGGAAAGAAGGTTTGGCTACAAGTTTCTTGAACCGCTTTTCCTTGTGAACCAGTTCAACATTGATTCGCTTTCTCACTTTTTCCATGGTTTTGCCAAAACTGAGTTGTTCATGAGTTTGAAGAATTTTTTTTCAAATGGGTTCTTAGCCAATTTTCTCTTTTCTGTGTTCAAGGTAATGTATTTTGCCAGCCATTTGCTCTGTTCAAACATGATGGCGCGATGTACTTTGGTGACTTTCAACCCCACTGAGACATACTGTTGTAAATTCCTATGATGAAGTACATATTTCTTGTTAGACAAGTTAGGAATGAGCTTTTCACTGGGTTTGCCTTTCATGTTCAGATCTTCCAGTAGCTTCTGACTGTACTCTGACAATTCTCCGAATTTGACACATTTCCGTTCTGGAGCCACTGGGTAGTGATTATGACGATCATGGATTGAATTTGGGCGTTCTAAATCCACTTCCAAAATGAATCCAATGTCGTCATCTTCTGCTACATCCATGAAGTCGATGGAGTCTGGCTCGCTCACCCACATAAATCCTCTTTGTGGCATGCTTTGTGACATGGCCCAGCCATATAAGTTATTTGCGTCGAGGTACATCAGGTAGTTGTTTGGTAACTCAGAATTGTAATCTGCTACGTAGGGATTATTTGCTTTCGCATACTTGTGTGTGATCACAGATATTCCTCCACGTATGCCTTGCTCAACCATTTGGTATATGTCAATGTCATTGATCAATTCCAACTTCACCTTTTTCGCTTTTAAAATTGCATCCCACGACAGTCCTGGTGCTGTATAGTAGTGAGCAGGATCCAATTCATACGTGTTGAGACACACTTGACGAAAATTTTCAAACATGTCAGCTAGCAGTAGCACATCTGATTTCAGGTACAGGTCGTGGTATTCACCGAATTTGGTACAGTTGAATGTCTCCCACACCTTCTGAGCATGTGCATAATCCTCATCGCTAATGTCCTCTTCGCTAATACATTCACAGCACAGGAGAGGATCAGGTCTGTCAACACCATCTTGTACCGTCTTTCGTCTCTTGGCTTCAATCTGCTCAACAAACTCTTCATGAGCACGTTTCATCCTAGCTGGTTTGCATGTATGCGCTACAAACACTTCCAGAGATGGAAATGTTGCATTGCAATCAAGGCAGAAGACTGATGTGTCTGAATTAGATGCCATTGTTGTTGTTGTCACGTCAACTGTTAAAACTGAAACGATCTCAGACATCCCCCTTTTATACACACTCATACATAGACAGAATTTACGTTTCATTTCATAACAGACGATGAAAGAGTCGAAAGATGTAAGTTGGCTCTTCACCAACAGGTCGGGTTTCCGCAACTACACTGGTATCTGTAAAACTGCTCCATCGTGAAAGGTCTTCTTGAGCACTTGAAAGGATGAAAATTATAATACCCAAAGTTTTTCAGCGTCGCACCGCACCACCAGCAGTCTGTGCATGGCTCTGGTCTAGGTAATCTTGCAGTAAACTTGTACCATAGCAAACCACCACAGGTTTTGCAGCAGTAATGACGTGGTGCATTGTGGTGTACCGGGCAGTTGTGTGGCTGCCCTGGATATTCTAGCCACACCCAACACTTATAACATTCTGTTGTCAGCGTCACTGCCCTTCCGTTCCGCATCACTGTAACTGTACGACTTGTAGGCATCTTGCTGCTTGTTTGAGGAAGTGTTGCTTTCAACCCCCATTTATATACTACTGCATACAAGCAGGTGTCCTCACAGTATATGCAGGCTACCGGGGGGGAGTCTGTCCCGACTGCCGGCTAGGGGGGTCTGTCCCGAATGCCGGCTAGGGGGGTATATACTGATATTACAAATGTGATGATTTGTTATGCCATTGGAGTAGTTAGGAAATTGGCATTCTACTGCATGAAGTGACGCCATAATGGCGTCAGACCCCGCAGGAGGCTTAACTCTAACCCTAACCCTAACGAGAGTTCTTAGTCACCTGTCAATCATCGTGACGTATAACCTTATAACGCATACATTCATCACGCACTCATTCACAACACACATTCATCATACACATTCATCACGTACTCATTCATAAAACTCATTTATAATACACATTCATAATGCACTCTATGGCTTAGGGTTAGGCTGAACATACCTGGGCTCGAACCACCAACTTTCCGACCAGGAGTCCGACGCTCTACCAACTGAGCTATTCCGGACCAAACCAGAATGTTTGTAAAACATGCCATATACGACTATAATGCACATATTCATGTCTGGTCCAAAACCCTCATGCTATAGTAGTGGGAAAATCAGGGTTCTCAACCAACTTTAACAAATTTAGTTTTTGAGAATTTATTATGTATAAAATAAGTTTAAGCATTTTATCATGCTACTTATTCGAATGCTCTGAAGTCATAGTAGGGGAAAACGATGCTTCTAAACCAAATTTAACAAATCTAGTTTTTTGAAAACATATTATGTAGAAAATAGGTTTGGATATTTTACCATGCTACTTATTCGAATACTCTGAAGTCATAGTAGTGGAAAAATTACGGTTCCAGACCAACTTTAACAAAGTTAGTTTTTTTAACATATTCTGCCATGGTACGCGGGCAAATTTGAGACTTATGCATATTTACACGTTTCAGACGATTATGCCACTTGGTTGGTTGGTTGATTGTTGGAAAATGGGAAGTGAAAATGTGGTTAGTTATGTAGGAAGACCGGGCTCATTCAAACATGTGTTCGAATGGCAAGCCCATTCAAAAGATGTGTTCGAATTATTTTTGGAACATATTACGTCATTGTATTGTTCAACAATTTTTTTAACAAGTTCAACAATTGCTCAACAAATTGTTCAAAAAGTTGCTCAGCATGTTAAACATGTTCAATATGTTCAACATATTCAACATGTTCAACATGTTGTTCAACATATTGTTCAACATGTTGTTCAACATGTTCAACAAGTTGTCGCTCAACAAGTTGTTGTATATAAAGCTATGTTTAAAGACTTTCTCATCATTTGAATAGTATAGGTTGAACCAAAAGGATGTCTAAATGCAACATTTGTTCTAAATCTTACAGTTGGCCACAAAGTCACATGCGGTAAAGTTATTTCTAAACATATTAGGACATAGTGTGTCCAACCTCGAGTGTGACAACTCCCTAAGGAGCATAAAAGGCACCTACCCTCAGACGTAACACACATTCTGTATCAAGATACTGAAGAGTGAACATGTCGCCAGTGAGTGAACAACAACTACCATCTATGGCAATGCCTGCAGAAAAGTCTGAGACAATGCCTGCAGAAAATTTCATAGTAAAACATGAGACAATACCTAAGGCGAAGTCACTACCAATGCAACAGCGTCAAAAGCGACTGCATCTTAGAAAGATAAAAAGAGATGAGTTACCAGCTATGACGCCGCCGTGTAAAAAGCGAAAACATAAGAACTTAGTCTAAAATGAAGCGAGAACGGAGCATAAAGCTGCCACTACAAAGTCCATGAAGAAGATGAGTGTAGACGATTTACCGGTTATGATACCCATTAATGGAGAAATATATATTAAATTGACGAAATATCAGCATACAGTGATGGTTAACATTCGTGAATATATTACGGATCATACATATGGGAGGTTACATCCTACCAAGAAGGGAATTTTGTTGTCATTGAAAGATTGGCAAATACTGAAGAAGAAAATGATGTCAGTGGATCTCATGCTTCAGAAAATGGATGTGTATTAATGCAGTGACTGTCAGAAGATGGTTGAGTAGAAAGTCATTAGCGAGATGACTGTATACAGTTTTAACAGCATGACGAGCTTAGTGGATGCTATGATTTCATCACCCTCAGTGCAGAAGATTGGACCGAAGTTTTTGAAGCTTGATAAGAACTTGAAACTTAGCTTTGACCCAGATGGACATGTACATTTGAAATGTAATTCAAATAAAATTGCCTTTATGCTTCATGTGTAGACTATGAAATGAATTAACATTATCCATGTTGATGTGAAGTCAGTTTTTGTAACATTTACAAACTTATTAAGTTCTTGTGAGTCTGCACATGTATTAACATAATATGTACTTGAAATATTTTTCTTTTTATCAAAATTGCACATATGATGCTTTTCAACCTTTTACTTTTCTCATACCATACTTGAATATAATACATAATAATGCAAAATTAATTTTAATACATACAATATATGATATATGATATATGGTTAACGGTTGAATTCACACCGCACCAGGGACCTTAGCCTCTCCCGACTTCATATGTTACAAAGCAAGACACATATTGCACAACGCTTAAGTAAATAAAATATTACAACATTTGTGAAGTCTTTATTATAAACTTTGGTCAAATAAGTCTATTTGTCTTCATCTATTTCACTCTGTTCACTGTCCGTGTCACTTTCTTCATCACTGCTGTCATCCTCCTCCTTATCTAGTAGCTCTTCAAAGAATGCATTGTTTTTCCTTATAGCCGCCTTTAGTGCCTTTGAATACTTATAATGGTTTTTATCAACAAAGTAATTAAAGTCCTCTAAAATCTTTTGATAATGTTGGCTTTGTTCTAGACGTTGGGTATATTTGAATAGTCTCATAAACAGTTATTAAAGTCCTCTAAAATCTTTTGATAATATTGGCTTTGTTCTAGACGTTGGGTATATTTGAATAGTCTCATAAACAGTTATTAAAGTCCTCTAAAATCTTTTGATAATGTTGGCTTTGTTCTAGACGTTGGGTATATTTGAATAGTCTCATAAACAGTTATTTTAGTCCATGCTTATAAATGGGTCGAAGGTCCTCTTGCTATTTCACGCAAATCTTCAAGTTCTTGTTCTTCATATTCTTAAACCTTTTCTTGAAATATGTCATCATAATCATCGTAGACTTCTTGAACCATACCATGCCAAAACACAGTCTATTTTTTACTTACTTTCAGAGTCTGTTTCTGACTCACTTTCAGAACTCCTGGCATCAGCATCCTCACCATACTGCTACATGTGTTTGAGCAAAGCTTCTTCGCTGTTGTATAATGCACCACATTCTGCACAAGCATGTGCATTCTTTTCAACCATGCTGACGCTTTGACTTTCCATAGAAGACTCATCTAAATTTTCAGTGATAGGTGGTTTTACAGGGTTTTCCATATCCGACTCTTCATCCACTTCTGAAGTATGAGCATCCTTTTAGTGCCTTTGTGGCTTTGTGGCCAATTGTAAGATTTCGAACAAATGTTGCATTTATACATCCTTTCGATTCAACCTACACTATTCAAATGATGAGAAAGTCTTTAAACATAGCTTTATATACAACAACTTGTTGAACAACAACTTGTTGAACATGTTGAACAAGTTGAACATGTTGAACATGTTGAACATATTGAACATGTTTAACATGCAGAACAGCTTGTTGAACAATTTGTTGAACAATTGTTGAAATTGTTAAAAAAATTGTTGAATAATACAATGACGTAATATGTTACAAAATTAATTCGAATACGTCTTTTGAATGAGCCTGTCATTCGAACACGTCTTTTGAATGGGCTTGCCATTCGAACACGTCTTTGAATGGGCTTGCCATTCGAACACGTCTTTGAATGGGCTTGCCATTTGAACACGTCTTTCAATGGGCTTGCCATCCGAACACGTCTTTGAATGGGCTTGCCATTCGAACACATGTTTGAATGGGCGCGGTCTTCCTACATAACTAACCACATTTTCACTTCCCATTTTCCAACAATCAACCAACCAGCCAAGTGGCAGAATCGACGACGTGTAAATATGCACAAATCTCAAATTTGCCCGCGTACCATGGCATAACATGTTGTCAAAAACTAACTTTGTTAAAGTTGGTCTGGAACCCAGATTTTTCCACTACTATGACTTCAGAGTATTCGAATAAGTAGCATGGTAAAATGTCCAAACCTATTTTATGCATAACATGTTTTCAAAAAACTAGATTTGTTAAATTTGGATTAGAAGCATCGTTTCTCCCTACTATGACTTCAGAGCATTCGAGTAATTAGCATGCTAAAATGCTAAAACTTATTTTATACATAATATGTTTTCAAAAACTAAATTTGTTAAAGTTGGTTTAGAACCCTGATTTTCCCACTACTATATCATGGGGGTTTTGGACCAGACATGAATGTGTGTATTATAGCCTTATGTGGCTTATATATATTATGAATGAGTATTATGAATTAGTACGTGATAAATGTGTATGATGAATATGTGTTATGAATAAGTGCGTGATGAATGTATAAGGTTATACGTCACGATGATTGACAGGTGACTTAGAACTCTCGTTAGGGTTAGGGTTATGCCTCCTGCGGGGTCTGACGTCATTATGACGCAAGTTTATGCAGTAGAATGCCCATTTCCTAACTACTCATTGGATTTTCGAAAAAGCAATTCTCCCGCAAACGTCTGTTTCAATGAATAATCAGATAATTCGGTAACAAATACTCTTTCCATCACTTAATGGCTATGTCCCTTTTTGGAGCTTTCTACTCCCATGGCGTAAGAAGAATATCCCTTCTTGGGTGTGTTGAGCCAACCAGAGGTATCTTTAATACGGTCATAAATGTTGATGCATGATTTTCAATATATCTTGATTATTTTACTTTTTTCAGTTTTCATCTGTGACGATTTGAACGTGTTCTTACACTGTAGTATAATACTTTTCTTTCAACGCAACAGCAATTTTCTCTGTTCTTGTTACATGTTAACTTATCGCAGTTACAATTGTAACTGACGGTATTCAAAAGGTACGGTCCTTTTATACCCATACTGGTTCTCCTCTTCCCCCCTTGCTATCCTGTTGCCCTTCCTCTTTTCATTCAACTTCTTTTGGCTTTCTCCCATGTTGACTTTCAACACGCTGTTGAAAAATTATAGTATTGAATGTGGAGACACCATTATACACAGTTGCCTTATTACGTTATACATGACATCGTATTTAGAAGTCTATTTTGCTCTTGCAGAAATATAACACTGTGGCAATTACCATTTCTAGCATGTTGAATTGGTTCTTATGTTTACCTTAACATAAATTACAGTCTTTCAAAATACCTTAAGAGTTATTTTTCATTAACCAAATTAAAAACTGGTACTTTGACATGAAAACAACTTGAAATTTGCGTTCATTGGTCGTTTTTAAATATGAATTACCTAATAAAAGCTGTTCGTATTAATGCCCAAACAAAAGAATCATCCCTGAGAAATGTATTACATTTTTTTGTTTTTTTTTCTTCATTTTAAAAGCTCTTGTTTCAATTTCACATTTTTCGATTTTCTCAGATACAGCCCAGAATAGCATTGCACAATATTCACATTTCTTTCAATAGCATGGTACTTCCTGCATGACTGCCTACAACGTTTCTTTACCGTGTATATACCCTATAATGCATCGGCGATGCTCCGTTTCTTGCAGTTAAAAATCAACTAAAGCAAACACACACAAGTCCAAAAGTACATAAGGCAAGCAACCCAACTAAACAGTAGACGCTAGCAAATAAAGGCAAGACAAACAAATAATACACTTAGAATAATAGATAATAAACATACAGTAAAGAAAGCATCAAAGAGTAAACAAACGGAAGTAAAATATAGAAAACAAATGCTGAACGTACAATAATAGAGAATAAACACATCGTAAGAAAACAGAGAATAAAGAGTAACCACACAGTTATAAAAGAGTATACAGACACAGTAACAAAATATATTTAATAAATAGTAAAAATTATAGTAATAAAACAGTGACGAAATAGTGAGCTAAAGTAATCAGTCAACAGTACATTAACTACTGGTTTCCCGACGCTTCTCCTTCAATGCTACCTGCAGCATCCTGTGTGGTGTTTCAGAACTTTCTATGCCTGATCCTGCTTGCACTACCGAATACATTTTCCAAATCTTTGCTTTATGAACAGGTTCTATTAACCAAATATTGTAATAAACCAGAGGAGATTAATATGAATTTCCTTATAGTCTTTTGAATAGAATTGTTATCTGCCAACTGAATTTCATAAATATTTTAAACTAATATCATACCAACTTCTCTGTATAAAAGCGCCTACTTTTTATGATTTTAGGGGCCATTTAACGAATGTATGCAGTCCCCAATATTTTGCCACAATCACAACGCAATGCAATGCTTTATAACACAAATATCCAGAGCTAAACTGATGACCAGTCTTCCCACCTTATGCATGAGAATACTCCGAAACGTAAGAGTAGGTCAGGAAAATACGGGGCAAAAACAGTGACTCGCTGGTGGTGAATCAATGAACTGCATGAGATATAGACTCGAGTGTTTTGCAAAACCGAATGGATTTTTTAAACATATTAACAAAATGGTGCATGCTACAATGAAGTAAGTGTACAAGTTATATGTCATCTTATTTGGGGAGTACTCCTGTGGTTAATTTGCATTTTTCTGTGTTTGTAGTAAATACCCTGATCAACATTATTTGTCTTTTTGTTTCGTTATAGATAAACATGCGCCTCTAATAACAAAATGTGCTGTGGTTAAACCTATTAAGACCCTATTTTAAAGACAATGATGAGATTGTAATTGCGAAAAGGAAGTGACAAAAGCACAGGGGAAAAACTTGATTACTATTCACACAAACAAAGCTACATTAATGAGACTCTTATTGAATCCACCAAGAAATAAGCTATTCCAGTAAAACTGCTAAAAAGAATCATTTTGATCAAAAGGCACTTTTTGACATTTAACAGAATTACTCATAGGCCTATTGTCATTCCATACGCCTTCAGCATCTGACCACGACTCTGAACGAATTCGTTGGATATGTTGGTAACATTAGAGCTTTATTTTCTACGAAGCATAAGGATGAAGATATAAAAAGGATTTATAAAGGAAAAATCACTTTTTACGGTACTTGATCAATTTCACGAAAATAGACTACCCAACGACGACTCTAAACCCCATACTGACAGATCTATTGAAGTTAAATATTGACATGTCGTTGTATTAACTTGTATAATTTATAAAACGATAGATGGTATTTTTCTTATTCTTTCAAGAAAGCATTTGCTACTCCTCATTTGAACAAGAGAAATTCTAAACTTGCAAGCCATATTCCCTATCTATCAAAGGTGGTAGAAAGGAATGTTGCGCAACAGATTAAGAGACACTGAGGAGTAAATTGTCTCGACCAGCTTCTCGAAAGTGCCTACAGGCTTAGACACAGTGCATAGACTGCCTTACTTAAAGCAACAAGTGATATATTTTGCACAATGGGTAATCAAAACGCTGTTCTGATGTGCTTGGTAGACCTTAGCGCGCACTTGATATTGTCTCGCATGATCTTTTGATATCTTTGAAATGCTTTGAAATGGTGCTTGTCACATCGGCAGAATCACAGTCAACAGGTTGATGTTACTACTAGCTTATCATCTGCTAGATCCTTGACTATCGGAACTCATCAAGGATTTCCCGTTGGCGCATTGTTATATTCGAAGTATGCTTGCAGTATCAGGTTGCTGTTAGTCCCTTTAATAACTATGCATCATTTTTAGGACAACTTGAGGAATATTTATGCGCTTTGGATTTGCACCTTGGAAGCCGTAAAGATCTCATCAGTAGCCAGGTAGATGTGCGAAAGTAAGTCGAAACCAAATGAAAGCAAGAGGGGATATCAATCCCTTTTTGCATACGATGAAGAAATCTGTGCCTCCGAAGCTGTTAGAAATCTTCGTGCTCTTTTTGATTCGAAATTTAAAATGGAACACCAATGTTACTGACAAAGGCGTGTTACTTAAGAATTTCTCATCTGAAATCAGAAGAAGGTATCTCACGCCTCATTCGATAAAAAATTTGGTCCACGTTTTAATGAACTTTCCATGCCAAGTCTCCAGCTTTGTCTCCCTTCGCCATTCGTAATGCGCCATTGCCTCTGAAGCTTAATCAGATCATATTGTGTTTTTGAATATTTTGCATTTATAGAATTTTGAAGGTGGGGAGGGTTTATTGGTTTGTGGTGTGATGCGATGGCGCTGTGACGGGATGGCAATGACAGAATAATCGTCATGAGTGCCATTCCCAGTATTTCGGGTTGGCCTTGCTGCGGGTATTTGTCATAGGTGGCGCATGTGTGTCGGTGTGGGCTCGCAGTCATTGGGTGACAGATTGGCAGTGGTGGAGTGGTGTACATGGGTGGTGTGCTGAGGGTGAATGTCGTAGCATGGCGAACTGGCGGTGGCGCATGTAGTTGTCATGGTTTGCGGTCATACGATAGTTGGCTGGCTGCAATGGGATAGGGGACAGATGAACTCGCTGTTACATTCCATAGCAAGACAGTTTTGGAAAAACTGTCATCATGCTGTATACATGCTCCCCTGGCCTGGAAACTGGCCCTGCAAAACCAGGCAGTGTAACCTAATTTTCTTATGCCTAAGCCTGTTATTTTCACATGAATTTTTGTGATAAATGCTTGAATGCAACAATAATATTGTTGAATATAAGATCAATATTGGCTTAGATCAAATAAAGATAGAACAAAGCTGTTCCAAAATTTGAAAAGTCGTGCATTCTAAATTTACAAGTCTTTCTGGAGGTATAGTGTCTTGCTTAAGAATTTTATATTAATTCAATCGTGCTGTGTTAATTAATTCATAAACAGGCTGTCGGTTGTACTAAAAATAAAAAAATTACAATGAAACTGGAACACAAAAAAATATAACGCGTACTCCAGAGCGTATTTTTAGAAGGAATCGCGTTGGAGAGAGAAAAAAAACATGTGCGATTGTAGAAGCCTGTGCCTGTACTAATAAATCTCACCAACTTAAATAAGGTATCCAGTCATTTCATTATTAAATAAAAAACATAAATTCTATGACAAATCACTTCTATTCTTCAGCTGTATGTAAATTTTACATAAATCGCGAGCTGAACCTTTTTTACAATTGGAATAAAATAATGTACAACTTTTAACTTAACTCTCAACTTCTGGTATGGATGATGATTAAGTGTCATAGCAAGTAGAACAGACTAAATTTATTTAATTCATTATATACGTTAATAAAAAAGCAACATTTCTTCGAACCTAAAGAATTCGATGACTAGATTTGGATTCCATTTTGACTAGATCCGACACAGTAATGAAGTCTGGTCATATATTTGTCTGTCTGAACAAGTAGATTTTCACTTGTTTCTTGAACACGAATTCAGAATAATCATATTAACTAAAGTTTATCAAAATTCCACGAATTACAATATTCCAGTTTCAAAAAGATGAAACTGTAACGTAACAGACCGAAAATAAAAAAGCATTACTCCCAATGCAGAAAAGGCACCGAAAGTTACTTAACGGTTAAAAATTTTTAGCAACAATTATATTTTTGCTCCTTTGCCGTTCGCACTTTCATGTATGAAATGAAATACGTTTTTAAATAGTAACTAATAAATTGGTGGTGCAAGTGTTGTGTCATACATGTGTTTTTTCACCAAAAACCATGTTTCAAAGATTAAAAACGGGGTTTTAAAGTAAAGGTTCGGCTCCGTCTGGGTCTAAGATTAGGATGAAGGAGATCTCAGACCGCGACAAGTTTTAAAAATTGAGCAGGAAACAAGACTTCCCTTGATCTAAATAAAGTAACTTTTCAATATGCTATATTTCACGATTTTATTAACAACACTGAAACTTTGTTTTTCAGAACGAGAACAAAAAGAAATATCTTCAGCGATGAAACGGAGAAAATCAAACCAGTGAACCAAGAAATTCCTTCTGCAATTGGAACCTATGCGCAACATTTTACGTGTTCAATCATACATATACCCCTGTGTTTATGGCGCATATTTTTGGGGCATCTCAAATATGATAAATTCCGATTACTCTGTATTTTGTCAAAGTAAATGCAAAAGTTAAAAATAAACAATGAATAAAAAAAAGAAGAAATAGGAAACTCTGCAGACGATTCGACAAGTAAGTGCGTGGAAATGAGTAGAAAGTTCATTAAAACGCAGAGAAGAAATGAATTGCGAAGCTCGACATCTCAAACAAAAGTTGATAACAAGAATAAAAATAAACGTTAATGATCATGGCATTGCAGTTTGGACGGTCTTACACATAATTTGAAGCTTGCAGAGTCTGAAGTAGATATTGCCTAAAGATCAGGGAGTAGTGTAGGGTTCACTCTTTTCTCTTTTCTGCGTTCACTCTTTTCTGCGTTTTTACCTCTATGTTTATACAAGCCTCGTCTTTCGACAACAAAGATCGTCTATGAAATTAATTAAGTTTGGAAAAATCTTCAAATTTTCAAAATAAGCGGAAATTACTATTTTCATTTTTATTTTGGAAATACGTAGTTGACATGATGTTATAAATAATTTATCATTGAATTGATTGGTTCTGAAAATGTGCATATATAAATTGTCTTAACAGATATCTTAAAAAACACTCAAGTGTTTCGTTAAGAAACAACGTTAGGGCTTTTCATTCTATTTAATTAACAGGAGGACATGACATTAGTTGACACTGCAGTTATTTTGCACCATAAAAATGTTCTCAATTGTTGTCAACCAACAAAAAATTCTCCAGGAGGAATAAATACCTTCACATGACATTCTGACATTGTCAAAATACCAGACATAATCTTTCACCATGAATCGTTTGTAACAAACACTGAACGTAGGGGGCTCTCAGAACAACAGATATATTCTCCTGCACAATTTGCAGAATTAATCAAGTCATTCCGAAGTAGAGGCCAATTCATCTGGTAAATATGTAGGTTGTATAGAAACTAGTTACTCCGTTTTCCTGCAATAGGCTGCCTGGATAAGTAGGGGGGCCTGCTTTCCACAGATGCCGGTGTATCACAAGTCGTTCATTGAATTTAAATGAGCATGCTACATTAGAAATGAAATATTTAGGTTGTGTGTTACAGTTAGACGGCATAACACTTTCAATCAAAAGCTATCCAAAATCTATTCACAGATCACGGACAGTCACTATGAATGTTATTTAGGATGACATGTAACAGTTATATGTGCTAAAGGTATTAATTTGTTGTTAACTTAAGGAAGGGTGCGTTATTTATAAGTAATCTGAAGAATAATGCTTTTTTAGGTATTGCACCCTCCACCGCCAAAGTTTAAAAAAATTAACCGTTTTATGCCCTTTTATAGTTGTAGCTCGGCCTTTGAGGCAGAAAAGGCAATATGCAATTATAAATATTTCTAATATTTATACTGCTTTAGTTTTTACATAGTCTGAATTTATTATAATGGTATAAATGCAAGAAAAAACATTCATTTTCCTATTTAGTTGCTGGCCACAGCTTGTTCATGACGTTGCCATTGTTAACATCATTGTAAAGTTTAAGAGTTTAAGTTGTCCTTGAACCTAAACTAACAACATGGGTAGTACTTGGGTCCACAAAAGAAAACTGGCCCCTAGAAACCAACACGACTGAATTCATTTTTCCTGTTCTTTTTTCTAATTTCTAAAAAAGAGCTTTCCCATTTGCCTAAGATATGTCAGTAGTATAGAAAGGCCGGAATCACCGCACTTTGTGACGTCATACTGTCTGGACCGGAAGTGACGTCATACTGTCTGGACCGGAAGTGACGTCATAGTGTCTGTTTGTTTCTATCTGCTTCAGTTTTTGGATGGAGCGCGCGCGCGTGTTGGGATGACGTCATGATGAAGGGTAAACGTCACAGCAGAGTGTGCGTAAACGAAACGTCATTTTGTTTTCGTAATTTGAAATAACGGACTTCCGCTGAAGTGTGGAACTTATATTTGTAACATGTTGCCATTTTAACTGTGTAAAAAGTGAAAAAGTGGGATAACTTTCGTTATAGTTGACCGATTTACATGAAAATTTCACTGTTTGATTCAGTTTTATATCTAGTTTTGTTATAAAGTGTCACAGGCTATTTACACCGGTGGCTATATGCATTTTTGTAACATGCCGCCATTTTAACTTTGTAAAAAGTGAAAAATTGAGATAACTTCCGTTATACTTGGTCGATTTACATGAAAATTTCACTGTTTGATTCAGTTTTATGTAAATTTTCAACATTAAGTGGTCACAGGCTATTTACATCGGTGGCTGTATGCATTTTCGTAACATGCCGCCATTTTAACTTTGTAGAAAATGAAAAATTGGCATAACTTCCGTTATACTTGGTCGATTTACATGAAAATTTCACTATTTGATTCAGTTTTATATCTAGTTTTAACATTAAGTGGTTATAGGCTATTTGCGCAGCTGGCTGTGTGCATTTTTGTAACATGCCGCCATTTTAACTTTGCAAAAAGTGAAAATTTGGGATAACTTTCGCTATACTTGGTCGATTTACATGAAAATTTCACTGTTTGATTCAGTTTTATGTAACGTTTTAATATTAAGTGGTTATAGGCTATTTGCACCGATGGTTGTATGCATAATGTGACATGCCGCCATTTTAACTTTGTAAAAAGTGAAAAAATGAGATAACTTTCGTTATGGTTAACCGATTTGAATGAAAATTTCACCATTGAATTCAGTTTGATGTCTTAGTTTACAGTAGTTTGCATAGGTGGTTGTTGGAATGGCGCGCGCCCACCATTGAAACATGTGTTTGAATTATTTTTACGTCAAACTATTGTTCAACAAGTTGTTTAGCAATTGTACAGCAATTGTTCAACAAGCTGTTGTTCAACATGTTCAACATGTTGTTGAACATGTTCAACATGTTCAACATGTTGTTGAACATGTTCAACATGTTCAACATGTTCAACAACATGTTCAACAAGTTGAACATGTTCAACATGTTCAACAACATGTTCAACATGTTCAACATGTTCAACATGTTGTTGCACAAGCTGAACATGTTCAACATGTTCAACATGTTGAATATGTTCAACTTGTTCAACAACATGCTGTTTAACAAGTTGTTCAACAAGTTGTAGTTCAAGCAAAGAAAAAACAAGACATATGTTGAATAGGATTATTAATACATTTAAATACACTTAAATACACTTAAATACACTTAAATATATACAGCTTAAATCTATAACAATATTATAACATTTATTGATTTACAAAGTCTTTATTATAATGTTTAGTCAAATAAGTCTATTTTTCTTCATCTGCTTCACTCTGTTCACTGGCATCCATATCACTTTCTTCGTCACTGCTTTCATCTTCCTCCTCCTCATCTAGAAGCTCTTCAAAGAATGCATCGTTTCTTCTTATAGCCGCCTTTAGTGCCTTTGAATACTCGTAATGTTTTTCATCAACAAAGTAATTGAAGTCTTCTAAAATGGTTTCATAATGTTCGTTTTGTTGTAGACGTTGGGCATATTTGAATAGTCTCATAAACAGTTGTTTAAGTCGACGCTTATAAATGGGTCGAAAGTCATCACTTGCTATTTCACGCGCATCTTCAAGCCCTTGTTCTTCATATTCTGAAACCTTTTCTTGAAATTTCTTATCATGTTCATCGTAGACTTCTTGAACCATATCATACCAAACAGAGTCTGTTTCTGACTCACTTTCAGAGTCTGTTTCTGACTCACTTTCAGAGCTGCCGTCATCATCACCCTCAACACAATGTGCCATATGTTTGAACAAAGCTTCTTGACTGTTGTATAACGCACCACATTCTGTACAAGCATGTGCATTCTTTTCAGTCATGTTGACGCTTTGACTTTCCATAGAAGACTCATCTAAAGTTTCCGTGATAGGTGGTTTTACAGGGTTTTCCATATCTATCTCCAATTCTTCTTCTTCTGAAGTGTGAGCATTCTTTAAGTGCCTTTTAAACTTTGTGGCCAATTGTAAGATTTCAAACAAATGTTGCATTTATACATCCTTTCGGTTCAACATGCACTTTTCAAATGATGAAAAAGCCTTTAAACATAGCCTTATATACAACTTGTTGAACAACATGTTGAACATGTTGAACTTGTTGAACAACATGTTGAAGAACATGTTGAAGAACATGTTCAACAAGTTCAACATGTTCAACATGTTGTTAAACATGTTGTCTACGCCTAGGGTTAGGGTTATGCCGCTTAGGGGAGTCTAACGTCATGACGTCTTTATGACGTTATCATGACATCATTATGACGTCATCACGTCATCATTATAACGTCATAATAACGTCATTCGAACAGGCGCGCGCTTTACCAAAAAAAAACTGACTCAGCAGAAATTGTTTCTGTTTGATAGGTATGAAATGCATGTCTCACTCTTCCTTTTATGTTACTTCGATGTAATCAAAATATGGTGTGTAACTTGCTCAAAAATGCCAAACTAAAATTGCTAAAATTGCTGACTCAGCAATTTTACCAAGTATGGCATATTTGAGCAAGTTACAATAAATGTTATAATATTGTTATAGATTTAAGCTGTATATATTTAAGTGTATTTAAGTGTATTTAAGTGTATTTAAGTATATTTATGTGTATTTAAGTGTATTTAAATGTATTAATAAACCTATTTGACATATGTCTTGTTTTTTCTTTGCTTGAACTACAACTTGTTGAACAACTTGTTAAACAGCATGTTGTTGAACAAGTTGAACATATTCAACATGTTGAACATGTTGAACATGTTCAACTTGTGCAACAACATGTTGAACATGTTGAACATGTTGTTGAACATGTTGAACATGTTGTTGAACATGTTGTTGAACATGTTGAACATGTTGAACATGTTCAACTTGTTGAACATGTTGTTGAACATGTTGAACATGTTGAACATGTTCAACAACATGTTGAACATGTTGAACAACAGCTTGTTGAACAATTGTTGTACAATTGCTAAACAACTTGTTGAACAATAGTTTGACGTAAAAATAATTCAAACACATGTTTCAATGGTGGGCGCCATTCCAACAACCACCTATGCAAACTACTGTAAACTAAGACATCAAACTGAATTCAATGGTGAAATTTTCATTCAAATCGGTTAGCCATAACGAAAGTTATTACACTTTTCCACTTTTTAAAAAGTTAAAATGGCGAATGTCAAATTATGCATACAGCCAGCTGCGCAAATAGCCCATAACTACATTATAACAAAAACTAGATATAAAACTGAACCAAACAGTGAAAGTTTCATGCAAATCGACCAACTATAGCGAAAGTTATCTCATTTTTTCACTTTTTACAAAGTTAAAATGGCGGCATGTCACATTATGCATACAACCATCGGTGTAAATAGCCTATAACCACTTAGTGTTAAAACGTTACATAAAACTGAATCAAACAGTGAAATTTTCATGTAAATCGACCAAGTATAACGAAAGTTATCTCAATTTTTCACTTTTTACAAATTTAAAATGGCGGCATGTTACAAAAGTGCATACAGTCAGCTGCGTAAATATCATGCGACCACTTTATAGCAAAACTAGATATAAAACTGAATCAAATAGTAGTATTTTCATGTAAATCGACCAAGCATAGCGAAAGTTATCCCAAATTTTCACTTTCTACAAAGTTAAAATGGCGGCATGTTACGAAAATGCATATAGCCACCGGTGTAAATAGCCTGTGACCACTTAATGTTAAAAATTTACATAAAACTGAATCAAACAGTGAAATTTTCATGTAAATCGACCAAGCATAACGGAAGTTATGCCAATTTTTCACTTTTTACAAAGTTAAAATGGCGGCATGTTACGAAAATGCATAAAGCCACCGGTGTAAATAGCCTGTGACCACTTAATGTTAAAAATTTACATAAAACTGAATCAAACAGTGAAATTTTCATGTAAATCGACCAAGTATAACGGAAGTTATCTCAATTTTTCACTTTTTACAAAGTTAAAATGGCGGCATGTTACAAAAATGCATATGGCCACCGGTGTAAATAGCCTGTGACCACTTAATGTTGAAAATTTACATAAAACTGAATCAAACAGTGAAATTTTCATGTAAATCGACCAAGTATAACGGAAGTTATCTCAATTTTTCACTTTTTACAAAGTTAAAATGGCGGCATGTTACAAAAATGCATATAGCCACCGGTGTAAATAGCCTGTGACACTTTAAAACAAAACTAGATATAAAACTGAATCAAACAGTGAAATTTTCATGTAAATCGGTCAACTATAAAGAAAGTTATCCCACTTTTTCACTTTTTACACAGTTGAAATGGCAACATGTTACAAATATAAGTTCCACACTTCAACGGAAGTCCGTTATTTCAAATTACGAAAACAAAATGACGTTTCGTTTACGCACACTCTGCTGTGACGTTTACCCTTCATCATGACGTCATCCCAACGCGCGCGCGCGCTCCATCCAAAAACTGAAGCAGATAGAAACAAACAGACACTATGACGTCACTTCCGGTCCAGACAGTATGACGTCACTTCCGGTCCAGACAGTATGACGTCACAAAGTGCGGTGATTCCGGCCTTTCTATACTACTTATGTCTCAATAATTCAATCTCTAAGAACCACCTTTACTGAGATTAGGACCGCGTGCATAATGTTTCAGTGTGTATAATTAATAAATTTTGTTAATGCGATGAGTGTAATCGGAGAGTCATTCTTGTCTCCGTTGTCCGCTGTAGTTTTCCAGATACCCTTGTGCTAATCCGTCCATAAATGAGGCCGTTACGGTCGTCCGAAAACTAGCAGCGGGGTTTACCAAAAAGGCTCACACAAGTAATAGAAAATAGAACGTTTAACTAAATGAGTAGGGGAGAAACAAGAGTTCTACCGCACTTTGTGACGTCATACTGTCTGGACCGGAAGTGACGTCATAGGGTCTGGACCGGAAGTGCTGTCTGGACCGGAAGTGACGTCATAGGCGTAACCAAGGCGTAACCATGGTGATAATGACGTCATCAGTCACGTGACCAATGAAAAGCCAATGAAATCAATGAAGACAATGAAGCCCCGCCCACTTTCTGTCTATCATACTGTCTGGACCGGAAGTGACGTCATAGGCGTGGTCATGGTAACGAATTGAAACTTTGTAAACAAACTGTGTAAACAAAATTTGTAAACAAAATTTGTAAACAAACTTTATAAACAAAATTTGTAAACAAACTTTGTAAACAAACTTTGTAAGCAAACTTTGTAAACAAAATTTGTAAACAAAATTTGCAAACAAACTTTGGTTATTTACATAATTGAAACTCATTGAAACTTTGTAGACAAGCTTTGTAAACAAACTTTGTAAACAAACTTTGTAAACAAACTTTGTAAACACAATTTGTAAACAAACTTTGTAAACAAACTTTGTAAACCAAATTATAAACAAACTTTGGCTATTTGCATAATTGAAACTCATTGAAATTTTGTAAACAAACTTTGTAAACACAATTTGTAAACAAACTTTATAAACAAACTTTGTAAACAAAATTTGTAAACAAACTTTGGTTATTTGCATAATTGAAACTCATTGAAACTTTGTAAACAAACTTAGTAAACAAACTTTTTCCCCCACACTCTCTCTCCATACACCACGACTGAGCATTTCATAAGCCACATAGGTATTTCAACCTTCTGATGGCAACTTTTTTTCCCTCACACACACACTCTCTCTCTCTCTCTCTCTCTCTCTCTCTCTCCACACACACACACACACACACACACACACACACACACACACCACGACTGAGCGTTTCATAAGCCACATAGGTATTTCAACCTTCTGATGGCAACTTTTTTTTTTCCCCCACACTCTCATGCATACATACCAACACCATGATAAAATGTTTTGCTTATGTTGCTCTTTGTACTCCATTCGTCTTCTTTTTTTTTTTGTTTGAAATGCAGTGTTTACTTAGAAAAGAAAATGGCGTCATACAACCTTCAATCGTCACCAGCAGCATTTCGTCATCAGTGTAATCAGACTGCGTAATCAGATTTCGTCATCAACAATGTAGACAGCGGTGTCAGGCTTTTTGTTTTTCTGAGGCAGCAGTGTCTAACTGCTTGGAGTTGCAGTATGACCCTAAGTGTTATACTTGACCGATTTGCATGAAAATTTCACTGTTTGATTCAGTTTTATATCTAGTTTTTACATAGTCATGGACTGGTTGCGCAGCTTGCTGTATGTATCATGAATTCACCTTAAAATGATAAGTTAAAAGTGGAATAACTTTTGTTATGATTGACGGATTTGCATGAAACTTTCACTGTTTGATTCAGTTTTATATCTAGTTTTCACATAGTCATGGAATGGTTGCACAGCTGGCTGAATGTATCATGAATTTACCTTAAAATGATAAGTTAAAAGTGGAATAACTTTTGTTATGATTGACGGATTTGCATGAAACTTTCACTGTTTGATTCAGTTTTATATCTTGTTTTAACATGAAGTGGTTATAGGCTATTTACGCAGTTGGCTGTATGCATATTTACCACAATTTTTAATTTTGTAAAAAGTGGGATAAATTCCGCTATAGTTGACGGATTTGCATGAAAATTTCACCGTTGGATTCAGTTTACAGTAGTTTGTGTATAGGTGGTTTTGGAATGGCGCGCGCCCCCACCATTCAAACATGTGTTTGAATTATTTTTACGTCAAACTATTGTTCAACAAGTTGTTTAGCAATTGTACAACAATTGTTCAACAAGCTGTTGTTGAACATCTTCAACATGTTCAACATGTTCAACAACATGTTCAACAAGTTGAACATGTTCAACATGTTCAACATGTTGTTGAACATGTTCAACATGTTCAACATGTTGTTGAACATGTTCAACAACATGTTCAACAAGTTGAACATGTTCAACATGTTCAACATGTTGTTGAACATGTTCAACATGTTGAACATGTTCAACTTGTTAAGCATGTTGTTGAACATGTTCAACATTTTGAACATGTTGAACATGTTCAACAACATGTTGTTTAACAAGTTGTTCAACAAGTTGTAGTTCTAGCAAAGAAAAAAAACAAGACATGTGTTGAATAGGTTTATTAATACATTTAAATACACTTAAATACACTTAAATACATGCAGCTTAAATCTATGACAATATTATAACATTTATTGATTTACAAAGTCTTTATTATAATGTTTAGTCAAATAAGTCTATTTTTCTTCATCTGCTTTACTCTGTTCACTGGCATCCATATCACTTTCTTCGTCACTGCTTTCATCTTCCTCCTCCTCCTCATCTAGAAGCTCTTCAAAGAATGCATCGTTTCTTCTTATAGCCGCCTTTAGTGCCTTTGAATACTCGTAATGTTTTTCATCAACAAAGTAATTAAAGTCTTCTAAAATGGTTTCATAATGTTCGTTTTGTTGTAGACGTTGGGCATATTTGAATAGTCTCATAAACAGTTGTTTAAGTCGACGCTTATAAATGGGTCGAAAGTCATCACTTGCTATTTCACGCGCATCTTCAAGCCCTTGTTCTTCATAGTCTGAAACCTTTTCTTGAAATTTGGTATCATATTCATCTTAGACTTCTTGAACCATATCATACCAAACAGAGTCTGTTTCTGACTCACTTTCAGAGTCTGTTTCTGACTCACTTTCAGAGCTGCCGTCATCATCACCCTCAACACAATGTTCCATATGTTTGAACAAAGCTTCTTGACTGTTGTACAGCGCACCACATTCTGTACAAGCATGTGCATTCTTTTCAGTCATGTTGACGCTTTGACTTTCCATAGAAGACTCATCTAAAGTTTCAGTGATAGGTGGTTTTACAGGGTTTTCCATATCTATCTCCAATTCTTCTTCTTCTGAAGTGTGAGCATTCTTTAAGTGTCTTTTAAGACTTTGTGGCCAATTGTAAGATTTCAAACAAATGTTGCATTTATAAATCTTTTCGGTTCAACATACACTTTTCAAATGATGAAAAAGCCTTTAAACATAGCCTTATATACAACTTGTTGAACAACATGTTGAACAACATGTTCAACTTGTTAAACAACATGTTGAAGAAGATGTTGAACAACATGTTCAACAAGTTCAACATGTTCAACATGTTGTTGAACATGTTGTCTACGCCTAGGGTTAGGGTTATGCCGCTTAGGGGAGTCTAACTATAGCGGAATTTATCCCACTTTTTACAAAATTAAAAATTGTGGTAAATATGCATACAGCCAACTGCGTAAATAGCCTATAACCACTTCATGTTAAAACAAGATATAAAACTGAATCAAACAGTGAAAGTTTCATGCAAATCCGTCAATCATAACAAAAGTTATTCCACTTTTAACTTATCATTTTAAGGTGAATTCATGATACATTCAGCCAGCTGTGCAACCAGTCCATGACTATGTGAAAACTAGATATAAAACTGAATCAAACAGTGAAAGTTTCATGCAAATCCGTCAATCATAACAAAAGTTATTCCACTTTTAACTTATCATTTTAAGGTGAATTCATGATACATACAGCAAGCTGCGCAACTAGTCCATGACTATGTAAAAACTAGATATAAAACTGAATCAAACAGTGAAATTTTCATGCAAATCGGTCAAGTATAACACTTAGGGTCATACTGCAACTCCAAGCAGTTAGACACTGCTGCCTCAGAAAAGCAAAAAGCCTGACACCGCTGTCTACATTGTTGATGACGAAATCTGATTACGCAGTCTGATTACACTGATGACGAAATGCTGCTGATGACGATTGAAGGTTGTATGACGCCATTTTCTTTTCTAAGTAAACACTGCATTTTGAACATGTTGAACATGTTGAACATGTTGAAGATGATCAACAACAGCTTGTTGAACAATTGTTGTACAATTGCTAAACAACTTATTGAACAATAGTTTGACGTAAAAATAATTCAAACACATGTTTGAATGGTGGGGGCGCGCGCCATTCCAAAACCACCTATGCACAAACTACTGTAAACTGAATCCAACGGTGAAATTTTCATGCAAATCCGTCAACTATAGCGGAATTTATCCCACTTTTTACAAAATTAAAAATTGTGGTAAATATGCATACAGCCAACTGCGTAAATAGCCTATAACCACTTCATGTTAAAACAAGATATAAAACTGAATCAAACAGTGAAAGTTTCATGCAAATCCGTCAATCATAACAAAAGTTATTCCACTTTTAACTTATCATTTTAAGGTGAATTCATGATACATACAGCCAGCTGCGCAACTAGTCCATGACTATGTAAAAACTAGATATAAAACTGAATCAAACAGTGAAATTTTCATGCAAATCGGTCAAGTATAACACTTAGGGTCATACTGCAACTCCAAGCAGTTAGACACTGCTGCCTCAGAAAAACAAAAAGCATGACACAGCTGTCTACATTGTTGATGACGAAATCTGATTACGCAGTCTGATTACACTGATGACGAAATGCTGCTGATGACGATTGAAGGTTGTATGACGCCATTTTCTTTTCTAAGTAAACACTGCATTTCAAACAAAAAAAAAAAAAAGAAGAAGAATGGAGTACAAAGAGCAACATAAGCAAAACATTTTATCATGGTGTTGGTATGTATGCATGAGAGTGTGGGGGAAAAAAAAAGTTGCCATCAGAAGGTTGAAATACCTATGTGGCTTATGAAACGCTCAGTCGTGGTGTGTGTGTGTGTGTGTGTGTGTGTGTGTGTGTGTGGAGAGAGAGAGAGAGAGAGAGAGAGAGAGAGAGAGAGAGAGAGAGAGAGAGAGAGAGAGAGAGAGAGAGAGAGACAGAGTGTGTGAGGGAAAAAAAAGTTGCCATCAGAAGGTTGAAATACCTATGTGGCTTATGAAATGCTCAGTCGTGGTGTGCGGAGAGAGAGTGTGGGGGAAAAAATGTTTGTTAACTAAGTTTGTTTACAAAGTTTCAATGAGTTTCAATCATGCAAATAACCAAAGTTTGTCTACAAATTTTGCTTACAAAGTTTGTTTATAAAGTTTGTTTACAAATTGTGTTTACAAAGTTTGTTTACAAAGTTTGTTTACAAAGTTTCAATGAGTTTCAATTATGCAAATAACCAAAGTTTGTTACAAATTTTGTTTAAAAATTTTGTTTACAAAGTTTGTTTACAAAGTTTGTTTACAAATTGTGTTTACAAAGTTTGTTTACAAAGTTTGTTTACAAAGCTTGTCTACAAAGTTTCAATTATGTAAATAACCAAAGTTTGTTTGAAAATTTTGTTTACAAATTTTGTTTACAAAGTTTGTTTTGAAAGTTTGTTTACAAAGTTTGTTTACAAAGTTTCAATGAGTTTCAATTATGCAAATAACCAAAGTTTGTTACAAATTTTGTTTAAAAATTTTGTTTACAAAGTTTGTTTACAAAGTTTGTTTACAAATTGTGTTTACAAAGTTTGTTTACAAAGTTTGTTTACAAAGCTTGTCTACAAAGTTTCAATTATGTAAATAACCAAAGTTTGTTTGAAAATTTTGTTTACAAATTTTGTTTACAAAGTTTGTTTTGAAAGTTTGTTTACAAAGTTTGTTTACAAATTTTGTTTATAAAGTTTGTTTACAAATTTTGTTTACAAATTTTGTTTACACAGTTTGTTTACAAAGTTTCAATTCGTTACCATGACCACGCCTATGACGTCACTTCCGGTCCAGACAGTATGATAGACAGAAAGTGGGCGGGGCTTCATTGTCTTCATTGATTTCATTGGCTTTTCATTGGTCACGTGACGTGACGTCATTATCACCATGGTTACGCCTTGGTTACGCCTATGACGTCACTTCCGGTCCAGACAGCACTTCCGGTCCAGACGCTATGACGTCATTTCCAGACAGTATGACGTCACAAAGTGCGGTAGAACTCTTGTTTTCACCCTACTTAAATGGCACTGGTGTGAGTGGAAATTGTTGCCTATACGCATAAATATGCAGGGTGTAATATACTATGGGTTCAACTTGACTGTATGATAATAAAATTAACATCTAGGTACGATCTTAATTTTGTCCAATTATTCCAAAAAATTATTTCTTTCAGGTCTTTTCTGTTTTTTTCCCACTGTTCTTAAGAAACACCTTTTTTTATTTCTTTATTTCCAGAATATTTGTAAATATACAGACATTTTAAATGCTTGGTAACACGATGTGGTATTTTCAGAAGAATACATGGAAAGGGTCGGCCGCGAAAGTTAACACTTATATTTTCGACCAACCTTTAAAAATAGTAACATATAATAAATTACTGCTGAATAACCAAGTCCTAGCAAAGAAGAATCAGTTACAATAAATTTGTGAAAGTTAATAAATTACTTTAAATTTGTGGAATTTAATATAGTTTATGTTTGGATATTGAAATTATAGTGCTCTAAGCTCAAAAAAAAAAAAACCACCACAGTTACATCTTAATCGGAACGTGAATAAATAATACATTGCTTTATTAATATGATTGGATAACAGATTGTTTGTATTTCTTTTTGAATTCATTCAATGAACGACTGTTTGCAATACTTTCGTCCAAACTGTTCCACAATGTAATACGAACTGATTACATGCAAAATGCTTTTCTTTTTGTTCTTTTGTATTTAACTAGAAATTTACCAGCTTGCCTACACATATTAACAATATCAGTGAACCTCAGTAATCTGTATTTTTTAAAGATAATGCCAGAATGGGCCCTGTTTTCTGTCTAATCAATAACTATATTTCTTGTATTCGAATAATAATTGTTAGCCCATACATCGCAACAGTAATTCAAGTACGGCAATATTAACGCACAGTATAGGGAATATAAAGCAGATTTGTGTAACAAATATTTAACTTTGTACATATTTGAAATACTTTTCGCACTTTTCTTTTTCATATGCTTAATTTGATCTTCCCAGGATAACTTGCTGTCGATAAATAGGCCCAAACATTTTGAGGTGAAAACCCTTTCAACTGGTGAACCATTAATTTCTAGTTAGTGTATATTTGGGAGTCACCAGATTTGAATAAAGGTACCATTTTAGCAATTTTTAACTTATCAGGAAAGTTACCACTTGCAAATGACTTATTGCAAATTTCAGCAAATGGCTCTGCAATTATTTCACCTATTTTCTTTACAATTGTCATATTAAGACCATCATAATCACAGGAAGCTTTATTATCATAATCAGTTATTATTTTAAGTATTTCTTGTTTATTTGTGGGTTTAAGTTTGGACTTGAAGAACCTAAACCATGGACTTGCCAAATATTAGCAGTTGTTTAAGTATCGCGACATCCATTTTTGCTTATTGTGGGTTTTAATTTTTAAACAAATGCACATGGACAAGCCTTATTTTTCACATTTCTGGATTGTTTCGAATAATTTGTTTGTAAATACTGTGAACATGTGCATGTTTTTTTTTTTTTTATAGATTTACATCTAAGCGAAAAGAAACGCAATTGGTTGTTGTAAAACTCTAGTTTGTTTACTTTTTTGGCGGCCATTTTGGTGAACTACAAGTGTTTTATCTCTCTTTGCAAGACCAAATATAAATTCAGTTTACTCCATTGATATCTGGAATTTGCTTTTATTTGAACAATCTGGAGTAGGTTTAAAGCCATCGCTTTAATGGAAAAGTTCTTGGAAAGGGTGACAAGCTTTCAATCTTTAGTTACAGCAGTTTAAATTTGGTCTTGCAAAGAGAGAAAAAACACTTGTAGTTCACCAAAATGGCCGCCAAATAAGTAAACAAACTCACGATTTCGTCACAGATTTTTCAACCAATTATTAACATAACATGCAGAGTTTGTGCAACATAGATGCCAATGTCGTTGCAACTTGTGATTGTACCTATCTTTCACAATTAATGGATTTTGTACTGTTTTTTTGTGGACGATAATATGGGTTTTATCCGACTTGCTTCCCAGATAGCAGACATACGTAGGGCCTACGTAGGGCTCCGTAGGCTCCATGTAGGAACCGTAGGCATACATAGGTTTTCCTACGTCGGCCCTATGTAGGTCCTACGATTCTTACCCTACGTAGGCTGGCATCGGGGGGTCCAACGGAGAAACTACATTGTAAGCCCAGTGTTGCCACATCATCCTTTTTTAAAAGGATTATCCTTTTTTTTAAAAAGCCCGATTTTATCCTTTTTTTATCCTTAAATACTTTTTTTTATACTTTTTTTTAATTTTCATCCTTTTTTTATACTTTTTTTTCGCTTTTCATCCTTTTTTTATTTTGATACTTTTTTTTTCATTTCCTTTTTTCGTTCAAAATATCATTTTTTCCTAATTAGTTATATATTTTTTTTTCTGCTATCATTTTTTCTCACCCTAGTCATAACTCATGATTAGGCCATAATATTAACCGCTCTGTGTATGTGTATGTGTATGTAATTTCCAAATTTTTTGCAGCGTCTATTGTTAAAATCAATACATCTGTAGAGAAAGGGTATTTTTTTCATAGAATTGAAACATATATTCTGTAAATGTATTCAATGTCTTATCACAATGTAAAATATCCAGTATTCTAAATGATGTTGAGTAGTTTTTAGCCCAGCTTACGTTACACGTAAGCTGGGGTATTCCTATCGGTTTGCGGGTGGCGTCCGTTAGTTAGTTAGTTGTTTATTTAGTAAACTTTGTTTCAAAATGCATCTCCTCCTACAATTTTGATCCGATGTCATTTATTTTTGGTATGAGGCATTCCTAAGGGGTCGTGCATACGGCTTGTACTTTTCTAGTCGATCGGGTGATTTTTGAATTTTTAGCGAATTTTTGAATAAAAATTTTTAAAATGTATCTCCTGCATTTTTGACCCGATGTCATTTATGTTTGGTATGAGGCACCCCTAAAGGGTCATGATTACGGCTTGTGCTTTTTTAGTCGATTGAACAATTTTTGTATTTTTGGGGAGTTTTTCAAGCAAAAATTTCGAAAATTATTCAAAATGCATCTACTCCTACAATTTTGAGTCGATGTCTTTTATTTATTTTTTTTTTGTGAGGCATCCCTAAGCGGTCATGCATACGGCTTGTGCTTTTTTAGTCGATCGGGTGATTTTTGAATTTTTGGGGAATTTTTGAAGAAAAAATTTTAAAATGAATCTTTCTACATTTTTGACCCGATGTCACTTATTTTTGGAATGAGGCACCAGTAAAGGGTCGTGCTTACGGATTGTGCTTTTTTAGTCGATCGGGCAATTTTTGTATTTTTAGGGAGTTTTTGAAGAAAAAACTTCAAAATGCATTTCCCCCTACAGTTTTGAACCGATTTCATTTTTTTTTTTTTTTTTGGTATGAGGCATCCCTAAAGGGTTGAGCGTACGACTTGCGCCTTTTTAGCCGATCCGACAATTTTTGTATTTTTAGGGAATTTTTGAAGAAAAAATTCAAAATGCATTTCCTCCCACAGTTTTTATCCGATTTCATTTATTTTTGGTATGAGGCATCCTTAGGTGGGTCGGGCATACAGCTTGTGCTGTTTGACTCGACTTGGGAATTTTTGATTTTGGGGGGAATTTTTGATGAAAATACCTCAAAATGCATACTACTGTTTTGATCAGACATCATTTATTTCGGGGCTGAGGCATGCTTATGGTGTCGTGAATACGGCCTGTGCTTTCTAAGTGGATCAGGGAATTTTTGAGGAAAAAAAATCAAAATGCATCTCCTCCTACAGTTTTTATCAGATTTCATTTATTTTTTTATGAGCCGTCTCTTGGGGGCTATGCATATGGCTCGTGCTTTTTGAGTGAATTGGAAAACTTCTGAATTATTTTTTTCGGAATTTTTGAAAAAAATTAAATGAATCTGCTCCTACAGCGCGTAAACGCAAGTAAAAGGAACTTGCGCAATAGTCAGATTTAACGACCGAACATCGACGCAAGTTACATAAACATACGCAGTAGTCCAAAATAAGCGCTGCGCATCGATGCAAGTTAAACAGACATGCGCATTGGTCCACCGCGCATCGGTGGAAAATAAATAAACATGCGAACTGGTCCAAAATAAGCACCGCGCATCAACGCAAGTTGAATAAACATGCGCACTGGGCCGAAAAAAAATGAACCAGGCATCGACGCAAGTTGAATAGACACGTGCAGTGGTCTGAAATGCAAACCGCGCATCAACGCAACTCAAAGAAACATGCGCACTGGTCCGAAATGCGAAGCACACATCGAGACAAGTTAAATAAACATGCGCACTGGTCCGAAATTCGAACCGCGCATCAACGCAAGTTAAATAAACATTCGCAATGGTCCGAAATTCGAACTGCTCATCAACGCAAGTTGAATAAACATGCGCACTGGTCCGAAATGCAAACCGCGCACCAACGCAGAATAAGCACCGTGCGTCGACGCAAGTTAAATAAACATGCAAACTGATCCGAAATGCGAACCGCGCATCAAGGCAACCTAAGAAAACTTGTGCACTTGCCCAAAATAAGTACCGCGCATCGACGCAAGTTAAACTAGACAGAATTTCGCTACAAGTAGCGAAATGACACCCACTTGCAATGGTATAATCTATCTGGTCAAAGACACATTTTCAGTCTTTCCACATAATTGTCAGCTTCCGACTTATTATCATGAACAAGGACATCGAAGTAAATATAATGTAATCTCAAATAATCAAATTCAGTTTTCTAACCGTTTTCGAGATAATGGTCAACTTCCGGTTTTTGACCTAGACCTTGACGGAGGAGGTCAAGGTCACCGAGGTACCTCTTATATAACGTCTTTTAGGCCCAAAGGGTCGAACATAAGCTCAAAATCGCTCTATCTCTAACCGTTTTCGAGATAATGGACAATTTTTCTCTAACGGAATTCAGTATACGAAAGTCACATGACCTTGACCTTGACACTAAATGTCGAGATTCCATCCATGATGTTACTCTCTACTGACACCGTACACGGGTTGAAACAAGGATTTGAGCGCTATTTCCAGCAATTTTTCGTGATGGAAGAGATTTTTGAAAAAATATTTCGACCTCAATTTGACCTTGATCTTGAAGGTCAAGGTAAAAAATTTTTGCGGATTTCACGACATCTTATCATCCTCTATCTCAGTGCCAAATCTCATCGTTCTCCGTCAAATAGCCTAGGAGGAGTGTTCTGGAAACCACTTTGATGTAAAAAAACTTTGACCTCAATTTGACCTTGACCTTGAAGGTCAAGGTCAAAAAAATTTGCGGATTTCACGACATCTCATCACCCTCTATCTGTGTGCCAAATTTCATCGTCCTACGTCAAATAGCGTAGGAGGAGTTTTCTGGAAACCTCCGTGACGAAAAAAAAAAAAGGAAGGAATAAACGCCGGAATTCTTAGCAAACCATACCCATTTGCAAACTATGTTTGCAAGTGGGAATTAACTTGCGCACTGATCTGAAATAAGAACCGCACATCAACACAAAGTAAACAAACATGCGCACTGATCCGAAATAAGAACCGCTCATCAACAAAAGGTAAATAAACGTGCGTGCTGGCCCGAAAGGCGAACCGCGCATCAAGGCAACCTAAGGAAACTTGTGCACTTGTCCAAAATAAGTACCGCTCATCAACGCAAGTAAAATAAACATGTGCATTGGTCTGAAATAAGAACCGCGCATCGACGCAAGTTAAATAAACTTGCGCACTGGTCTGAAATAAGAACCGCACATCAACACAAGGTAAACAAACGTGCCCACTGATCCGAAATAAGAACCGCACATCAACACAAGGTAAATAAACATGCGCATTGATCCGAAATAAGAACCGCACATCAAGAAAAGGTAAATAAACATGCCTGCTGGCCCGAAATGCAAACCGCACATCAACGCAAATTAAATAAACATGCCCACTTATCTGAATAAGAATCGCGCATCGAGGCAGGTTACATAAATATGCGCACTGGTCCGAAATGCGAGCGTTGTTTGAAGGTATCTATGGCTGACTGTCCAGTCTACCAGAGATACGAAAAATCTGTTTCCCGTTTTTCTGGGAAAGAAATCTTTGTATGCATTTATCGGTCTATGTTCTGGTCCGGTGCTAAATTAATTAATGAGCTAGCTCTTTGCCGTCTCATCTTTTGAAGCCCAATTTTTCAGGGAAATTCCCTTGCTCATGCACGCTGGAATTGGTCTTATTGCTTTTGGTAAGCTGGGACTTTGTCCTTGGACAAACTTGTTATTTCTTGAATGATTTCCAATAACTTCATTCTGTAAGTTTGAGTTGCATGTCCCTAGGGACCATCGATCAAGTACGTACGCACCTTTTTGTTTTTAGACCAGCCGACCATGTCGGGCTGGTCTTATCACATCAATAGAGGGGTATCCGTCGTCTGTATGTACGTGTGTAAACTTTTACGTAAATGAAAATGTTTCCTCTCCCTCAGTTTTGATCGGATCCCTCTCAAATTTTAAACGAATGTTCTCCAGGTAGGCCTCTCTTTAAAAATTGTTTTGGCGATCCGTCAAAAATTGGCTAAATGGTGGGTATTTAAAATTTTTCGGTTGCCAATTTTCAAAATGGTTCTTCTCCCACAATTTTGATCGGATTCCTTTCCAATTTTGAACATTTATTTTCTAGGTAGGCCTGTCTTGAAAAATTACTTTTTTTTTGGCGATCCGCTAAAAATTGGCTAAATGGGGGCATTTAAAAATATTTAGTACCAATTTTCAAAACTCTTCTTTTGGCACAATTTGACCGGATTCCTTTATAAATTTGTAAAGTACAATCTGGTATGCAAATGTTTTTTTAATCGCTATGAAAACGAGCATTATAAATTCAGGGTTCGCGTTGGCGGGGTTTTTGTCCACTTTTTTGGGCATTTTTTACGAAATGACTCACTTTTTCGGAAGCCACCGAGTTTTTCTGGACCTAACTGAGTCACTTTCCCTTTTTGACTCACTTTCCTGAGAACCCAGCGCGAACCCTGAAATAACAAAAAATGATACAATATGATTAACATTAATGTTTTCTCGATCTTCAGCAAAATATGAATTATCCTTTTTTTCATACTTTTTTTCTCAAATTTATCCTTTTTTATCCTTTTTTTTATCCTTTTTTTTCTTGGCGACTCCGTGGCAACACTGTAAGCCTATCATAGATTTTGAGCACAATAGCGCTCACCGGAAACGCCGCCATTTTAATGATGCTGAGTGAAACTACCAGATTGAGTAGGTTCAAATTACATTTTGAAGAGGCGCGATGTGTTTTTTCTTATCACAATAGAGAAGTAGACATGGAACTGATCTTTGTCCCAGTTTCAATGTCTAGATGACTTGTTGATTAATGATAATCATTTGACTAATTAATAACAAGAACTACGTCGGGCCTATGTAGGAACGTTACATCCGGCCTACGTAGGTCAAGCATAGGCAACGTAGGCACAAACTACATTGGGCCAACGTAGGGCCTATTTATCGGGCCTACGTAGGGCCGATGAGCAAAACTACACCGACCGTAGGCAAAAACGGAGTTGGCCCTACATAGGGCTAACGTCTGTCTGCTATCTGAGTTATAGTTCGGCATAGTGCCTCTGCAGTGTAAAGGCACGAAACTAAAAGGACCAATGGTGTTGGCTTTTGAAGATTAGGTTTCGTCATGTATCTACTAGATCTTTTTGTGGTTATTTGATTGAAAATACTAAATTAAACATTTCAGCACTCTTATTGTTGAATGTACCGTAGATTTAGTAAACAGTTGTATATTTTTTATATACGTATTCTTTATTTTTCGTTTTTAGAAAAACTTGTCAAAAGTGGCGGTGTATTGACGCTGCCCTCATAATAGTCTCACTGTAAATCTCTTCCCGTTTTTTATATTGTTTACACGTGACACAAAACATTCGATGTTTCGAATTCTGAGTAGTGACTACCTGAAGCCCTTGTCTGTGGCAATACACAGAGCGTATCCTTCACGAGTCTGTTTTTGTATCTGTACTTTTCAACCCACTCATGTACAACCAGCAGTGTAGCCAGATGAATTTTGGCATCGAGGTTTTAACCACTGATCACAATGTAACTTGTATGCACGACAGAGACCTGACCAGTGGTCAACCCCTTAGGTCTACGATTTAGTTAGATGGACATAAATAACACAACAGGAACTAAAGTAAAATAAATCTCCGTTATCGCCTAGAAAATGCCCTTATGTATTTTTGTATGAAAAAGATAGCAAAATATATTCAACACATCTTTTTTTGTAACCACATGAACTACTTGGCAGGGTACCCCCCCCCCCCCCCCCCCCCCCCGCCGAAAATCAACTCAACTGCGGATTCTTGCGTAAATGATAAAGCACGAAAAAGAATAAGAAATAAATAGAAACAGTTGCGGATGTATTATGATGTGTAACTTAACCAACGCCACGTCCTTCGTGTTTTGAGACAAACACAGCAAACTACTAAGAACATTCCCCCCTTATCTCCCCCCCACCCAACTTTGAGAGCCCTTATTATAAAAAAAAAACAGTTTACGCCTTAAACAATATATGACATGATGTTCACGAAAAGTCTATAATCGGGATAAAGTGCGGAAATCCCCAAAAAGTAAATATTCTTTGTCGCAGAACACGCGTGGAATGTTCTGTACGTTGTAACTGGTTGATGCTCAGAATTCGAAACATTCAGTCTACTGACTTGGCAATAAACAAGCAGAGTAAATGTAGCGAACTGGATATCACTTAAAAAAAACTAATTCAGTTGACCAACATGTCTGTTTGTAACTGTGCCAAAACAAAGTATTAAAAGGCTTTTCACAAGGTACATCCATGCCGATGCAAACTCTACTGTTCCCACTTTTGGGCCTTGTATTGTTAAAACCGTAATGTACGAATTTGGTGTTTCTTGAAGCTGGTGTTCAGCGCAGGTAGTGTCTTCGCATAAGGAAATTAAGATAATATAAATTCTACCTATGGGTGTGTTCATGGTGAAATAAAACTAGAACTACCCCCCGAATGTTTGCAAGGAGTGAATTTCAATATATTTAAAACCTGTAAACACTGCTGGAATTTCCTATCTTGAAAAGTAGTTTTAATATATATATATATTTATTTTTTCCCCGGACATGCAACCTGAATTACGGAAGGGCTAAATAGCAATATATATAAAAAAATCAAAAATAGCAGACGATGTTTACACCGAGTCGTTGGCACTGTGAATGGGGCTTTGGGAGATGAAGGCTATATAAGTGTTGTTTGATAATTATCAGTTATACAGAGCAATATAGCGAAGTTCATAAATGTCAAAGTAAAAGCAATATAACATTTACGCTACTGTCATGCAGCAACGCATAGTTATATTTCTGATTATTATTCTCTATTTTCTAACACTAATATCCCACATCCTTAATACATGGATTGTGATTGGATGAAATCCTCGCCGCCGATGACTGCTTACGGAAAGTTCCGGAGCATTCTTGAAATTTGTTTCCAAGATACAGAAATATTGAAATATTAATGCGTGCATAAGATGAAATTCAAAACACCAATAGCAAAGTTTAGTTTTGCATAAAATGTACATTTTTCGAAATATGAATTAAATTGCGATATCGTCTCGCCCTCGGGAGAAGTCATATATCTCAAGACTCTTTTTTTTTTTGCAGATACCCGTTTTCGCATTTATTGAGACAAAACAGACATCAGCTAACAAGTAGCAGCTAAGACATGGACACGGAAAACATAAGTCCGAATCACCGCGACTCCTGCAGTGACTCCAGAAGCAGCCACATGGAAATACAGAATTACGCAGTCAAACGGGAGCCCGGCGGTGAAGAATTCTGTAATGCTAAGAGTGATGGCTGCTCCAGTGTCGTAAAAAATCTAGGAACATTTATCAAGAGTGAGAATTCTTCAGGGGCCGCTCCAGATGACTTAAAATCAACCGTTGAAAATGACATAACGTCAGCCAATGAAAATGGTTTAAATTTAACCAGTGAAGGTGGCTTAAGTACAACCAATGACGATGGAGTAATACCAGTCACCGAAACTGACTTACATTCGAAAGGTCAGCATTGTTTTTCTTGTGCAATATGTGTGATACGGTTCGACGGCAACAGAGTGGATGTGTGCCCTGTGTGTAAAGTGCAAGTATCCCCGTGTAAAGTGCACGTGTCCCCGTGTGTAGAGTGCACTTGTTCCCTTGTGTAAAGTGCACGTGTCCTCATGTGTCGAGCGCACGTGTCCCCATGTGTAGAGTGCACGTGTCTCCGTGTATAAAGTGCACGTGTTCCTCGCGTATAGAGTGCATGTGTCCCCGTGTGTAGAGTGCACATGTCCCGGTGTATAGAGTGCACGTGTCCCCGTGTGTAGAGTGCACATGTCCCGGTGTATAGAGTGCACGTGTCCCCGTGTGTAGAGTGCACGTGTTCCTCGTGTGCAGAGTGCACGTGTCCCCGTGTGTAGAGTACACGTGTCCCCGTGTGTAGAGTGCACGTGTCCCTGTCTCTTTCGATTTGACTGGCGGTGGTGATAATATCATGAAAATTTGATTTTGGGGAGGAGTTAGTTTAACATGAAATTTTCAGTAGATAAGTAAGCTTTTGGTAATGGTTGGGGTGGGGGGCGGGGGCGTTAGACATTTTAAAGATAGTGAAAAATCAAAAGTTACAGAGAAATAACTAAAAAAAAGGTACAGGTTGAAATAAAAAAGAAAAAATAGTGAAAAAGACACAAATGTAATTATGGAAACAGTTTTCTCGGATGGCTCGAGACCGTCGATAATGGGGATCTTGTGTGGGCGGGGAGACATGAATCTTTGAATAATTAAAAATAATGAAAAAAAGTGCTTGAGACATATTTGGTGAGAAATGTTGTGTTTTCGGCTTCTTTTTAACTTGACATTCATTTTAAGCCTCCTCCGTGTTGACTCAAGGTGCGCCTGCGTTTAGACATATTTTAAGCTTTAAGATATTTACTTATCGAAAAATTAATCTCACAATTAGCTCACTTTATGCGTTGGGGCCATGTTATCAGGGCTGGTATTATTTAAATCAAGTGATTTAAATCACGATTTAAATCATGATTTAAATCAACGTTAAAAAATCAGGTTTTTTTTTTATTTTTTTTGTTTTTTTTAAACAATGGTCTGTGTTAACATGATGTTATTGGCATGCAGGCGCTGGTCTTCGTCTCTTAATTGAGGTTGTTTCAATTGCAGTTGAGAAGCCACTACCGGGGAGGACTGAAAGCAAAGAAAATGGGAAGATGAACACAGCCAATGTGCAGTTAGATAATGAAGCGAAGCGAGTGATTCAAGGGCCCGCTGAGACTGGGTTGCACACCACGGGTGTACATGTAGATGGTACGTGTTTACTTGCGGCGGAGCGGCTTAAAGCCGAGAAGGATATGCACACAGATGCTGTGCTGGTAGCTGAGAATGAAACTGTGAAATCTGGAATGGGCACCGTTGATTTTCTGGTAGATGTCAAGTTTGACCCTACTGGAGAGGTGTTGCACGATGAAGAAAACCGCGACAAGACTGAAGATGAAAAGATTCCCACCAAAGAGCGGATTGTGGAGATGACGATAGAAGGTCAGGGGCCGCGCACCGTGGAAATCCCGGGAGATAGCGACGGAGCTCGCACCGCTGCGATGCCTGTAGACGATGAGGGACCGCGCACTGTGGAAATCGGAGCTCGCACCACTGCGATGCCCGTAGGCGACGAGGGACCGCGCACTGTGGAAATACGGGGAGAGAGCCACGGAGCTCGCACCGCTGCGATGTCCGTAGACGACGAGGGACCGCGCAATGTGGAAATCCCGGCAGAGAGCGACGGAGCTCGCACCACTGCGATGCCCGTAGACGACGAGGGACCGCGCACTGAGGAAATCTCGGAGGATAGCCAGAGAGCTCGCACCGCTGCCATGCCCGTAGACGAAGAGGGACCGCGCACTGTGGAAATACGGGGAGAGAGCCACGGAGCTCGCACCGCTGCCATGCCCGTAGACGACGAGGGACCGCGCACTGAGGAAATCTCGGAGGATAGCCAGAGAGCTCGCACCGCTGCGATGCCCGTAGACGATGAGGGACCGAGCACTGTCGAAATCCAGGGAGAGAGCGACGGAGCTCGCACCGCTGCGATGCCCGTAGACGACCAGAGTGCGCCGCGTACCACCGCCGCGCTGGTAGACAGCCAAGGTTCACGCGCCACCACCAGACTGGTGGATTACCGCGACGATGACGAGCTGAGCGGCGGAAGTGACGATGACACCTCAAGCTCAAGCGACTCGGACAGCAGGTGAGGGACCTCTGACGTCATCACTGATATGGCGTTCTTAAGAAAAAAACTTCGAGCCATGATTATGATTTTTCACGTTGCTTGATGTAACATGTTTCATTTCTTGTGTACAGTAGTTGAGTAAAGAAAAGCTGTTATTTTTTAAGCATGATGCTCTGAAGCACGAAATGTTGAACAACTCCCTGTGGTTTGTCTCCATTAATTAAAAAAAAGGGTTTGTTTTCAAGCTGGCCGACTTGGTCAGGCTGGTCTAGTCCTAACGATGCGGGCAGTTTGTCGTTCGCATGTGCTTCCAGGTTTTACACGGATTTTCACCGAGGTAATCTTCTTTTCGGAAATTAATTTTTTTGGCCGCCCTCCCAAAATTGACCAGCTGGTCGCATTTTAAAATCTTTTTTGGAGTCATTTTTTTTTAACTGGTTCTCCTTCCACTGTTCTCGGGGGAATGTTGTACACAGAAGAATTTGAACTGAATTCTGTAGCACGTTAAGTTGAATTCTCTACGGATTTTTGTTTTTTTTTTCTTACCTTCTGTGGGGCTACTTTACAGCGTAGACTGACGCTTGTCACAAGTGCAGGTCTTTTTTTTCGAAATTTTAATTCGATGCGGACTATTTTTTTACCAATGGGGTGGACTGATTTACGGTGTGGTGTTGATGTGGCGGAAGAAGATCACAGCGTGAAGTGACACAGGACTATTTTCTTCTTGGCCTTGCTTGATGTGCCAGTGAATTGAATTCTTGTCGGAATAATTGTTGTGATCTCGGACGGACTATTTTTTTCAGCGTGGTGTTGACGCGGCGGAAGAAGACATCGCTGTGTGAGGAGTACGATGACGAAGAGGAGGAAGGGGAGGGCGGGAAGAAGCGCGGCAACCACGTGAAAACCAAGGGCGAATACGGCCTGGAGGTGAGGGTCGTCACGTCACATCCGGGCTTGCAGTCTCTCCCCCCCCCTCCCTAACATCCCTAACCAACCGTCTTCCCGAGTACATGGAATCACCTGATGAATAGAATCATTACACTAAGGGTGCAATTAGATATTCGATTAATCGATTAGATGTCCGATTAATCGATTAGATATCCGATTAATCTACTCCAAAAACTGGGCCGATTCCTAACGCTACTGTACATAGACTTGTTTTTAATTAATAAATAATCTTTGACCATCTGAGTGAGTGTTGCGCTGGTTACGAGGGCAGCGTATCACAACCTAGCCGTTTCAGTCGTTTGTGTAACGAACCGAGTATCGCGAAGACAGAACAACATTTGCTACCGGGGGTTTCCGAAAAAAAGCCCAGGGCTTCTATTTGGAAACTGGCCAATTTCAGGCGCTCATTTAGAAACCAAATAGAAGCCCCGGGGCTTCAATCAGGAAACAGTTTCCTAATTAGAGCCCCGGGGCTTCTATTTTTTAGATCGGGGGGGGGGGGTGTCGATAAGTTTTTATTGGAAAATTTGGAGAATTTACCATCAACCTCTTGTTAAAGCGCTACATGCTGCGGCTCTTCTCACCAAATATAACAAAACACACAAAAACAATAGTAACTAAAAAAGTCTGGTAAAGTGTTGGTTGGGGTGCCTTGTGCGAAGCACAGGATTAAGCAACGACGCAGAACGTGTCTGGGGGTTTGCCTCACATCTAAGGATTAAGTGCACCGTGTCTTCATTGCGAGTAAACACGAGTTCTAAAAAGACTTGCAGGGGTGGAGGGGCAACATCACGCCGCCCGTTTCAGTACTCGGCCCGTTATATTTCCAGTAATACTCCGGAGTAAAGGTGGCAATGGGGAGGGGGGGTGTCTCTTCGCCAGCACAGGATTAAGCAACGACGCAGAACATGTCTAGGGGCTGCCTCATAGCAAGGGATTAGTGCACCGTGTCTGCTTTGCGAGTAAATACGAGTTCTAAAAAGACTTGCATGGAAGGAGGGGGGCTTTTGTTAGGAAACGAGTTTTTCAGGTCTTTATTTTAACTCCAAATAGAAGCCCCGGGGCTTCTATTGGGAAACAGTTTCCTAATAGGAGCCCCGGGGCTTTTATATGGGGGGAGCTTCTTTTCGGAAACTCCCGGTATTTTGTCACTTATTAGATCACGGCAAAATATGGCAAGGTATCTGTAAAATTAAATTTCAGGTCTAATGAGCGTCCATGATCAGTTCGTGGTCACACTGTAGAAATCGGACAACAGCAGCTATGTATCTTTTTTCAGAAGCCGTTAGAATACGCCTCCCCGCCTCCCCCCCCCCCCCAACACATACATCCCTTTCCCAACCCTCTGGGAGCGTCGGCACTGTAGTTACTTGCGCGCATGTTTTTTTCTCTCTCTGTAGGACTTGCCACCAATCGAGGATCTTCAGATCACCGTGGACGCGTCCGTGAGCATGGTGCATGTCGGCAACGTCTCGGCAATCCTCGGCGTGCTCGGTAAGTGTCGGGACAGACTCCGGTAATTATCGGGGCAACTTCTCGGCATTCCTCGGCGTGCTCGGTCAGTGTCGGGACGGACTTAGGTAGTTATCGGCAGTCGTCGGCGTGCTCGACAAGTGTCGGAGCTGAAGTAATTATCGGGGCAAGTCTCGGCAGTCGTCAGCGTACTCGGCAAGTGTCGGGACAGACTTCGGTAATTATCGAGGCCAGTAAATGTCGGGGAGATTTTTCGTAATTGTCGCCTGCAAGGACTCGGCCATCCTCGGCGAATTTCGTCGTTCTCCGATTGACAAGACCACGCGCGCAGAAGTTACACGCACAAGTTTTATTTATCGATTAGAGTATGAGGTGTAGATTTTTTTCATTTTACGTAGTGATTGACTGTCATTTCCGGTTTTTTTCGGTTGAAAGGTTTACCATTTGTTTTCATCTTTAAGGAGCGTCAAGTTCTTAAAATAGAAAGCTGTTACCATTTGTCTTTCCGTTTGATCAGTGGTGGTTCAAGGCAAACCGGAAGCGGAGCCCCTAAACATGGATTCGGTGCTATTCTTAGAAAACAGGGAAGTCTTTGGCAAGGTGAGCATTATTTAAAACATGAATAACCAATCAAATAAATAAATAAAAAAGTAGTAAATAAACGAGAATACAGCACGGCTTCGTTGAAGTGGCACGCTTTGGTATCACCGAAGTCGCCATGCAGAAGTTCTCGCGTGTATTTTCATTTTTCTAGAATGAAAGGTGGTGTTTTAAACCAATTACACGACAATATCCTTTAATAGAAATAATAATAAAAAAAGTACTAATAGTGTGTAAATATTTTTTCTTTATTTTTACAGTGAAATTTTTAACTCTCTTCTAAATGGTATAAAATTAAAATGTCAGTTGATCCGGAAGGTGTTCTCATTGTAAAGAGGTTTTACTGTTCCTTTCTTATTTCGTTCCGCCCTCCTCCCCCCCCCCTCCCCCCCCCCCCACCCCCCGAAAAGGTGTTCGAGACGCTGGGTCCGGTGAAGATGCCGTTCTACGCGGTACGCTTCAACAGTCCAGAGGACATCGCCGGGAAGGGGATCCAGATTGGACAGGCCATCTACTACGCCCCGGAGGAGGGCGAGCTCACCAACTACGTGTTCGTCAGCAGGCTCGTCAGGTCGGCAGCGTATTTATTATTATTATTATTATTTTTTTTTGGGGGGGGGGGGTGGGGGCGTCACTTTTTTTGGTCGTGCCGTAATTGGGTGATCTCTCAGTGTCATTTTGGTCACGTTTTCTTTGTGTACCAGTTTAGTGAGGTAGATCAGCCGGTATGGCATTTTCCCATAAATGAGGTCTTATTTCAAAAAAAACAAAAAAAAAACCCAAAAATTGTTTCTACGATGGCATCTGTGTCCTTGTTAGTTTGGCGGAAAAATGGCTTTTTACTCCTTGTCGTGAATCGAATATGCTTGCTGGTGTTATTGTCTGCAGTTATTTTTGTTATAACAGTGGTCGTTTTTTTCCGTCGATCGACGAGAAATCTGTCGATTTTGAGCGACATTTGTGGTCCTCGAGATCAACTGAATTCTGCAATAAATTTTTGTTCACTTGAGGGGGGGGGGGGGTGGGGGAGGTGCTACTTGCAGATACTGTTGTGAAGATTTTAAGCTGTCGGGTGCCTTTTTTTCGGGCTCAGTTTTTTGCTATGCTTTAACTATGGTTGTCTTCGCCCTCGAAATTATCATAAATTTCCCCACTCAAAATTTTCCGTCGATTTCAACGAGCCCGAGAACGACCCCTGTTTGTAACAAATAAATTATAGAAGAAGAAAATTGAATTTGCCGCCTGTGAGGGTTTGGTGATGTTTGGGTGTGGTACATATTAGTATTCCACGAAGGCTTGTGCTTTTTTTTTACAGAGAGAAAGGCTCTGACGCTTCTTGGGAGCACAACAACGAACCTCCCGCACGGGTAAGCTTCCGGTCTACAGCTCCCAAGGCTTATCGAGGGGATGGGGGGGGAGTGGGTGGGGGAGGGGGTGTGGGAAGGTGTGGGGGAGGGGGAGGGCGTTTACATGACAACGAGCTTCCCGCCCGGGTAAGCTTCCTGCCCACACCACCTCAGGCTTATCGGGGGGGGGGGGGAAGAGGGGGGTGTGTGGGGGAGGGGAGGGCGTTTACATCACAACGAGCCTCCTGCACGGGTAAGATTCCTGCCTAGGCCATCTAAGACTTTTCGGTGCGAAAGGGGATGGGGAGCGGGGCTAATAATATTATTATAATTAATATAATAAAATCATTATATTGATAATATATCAGGCAGTTTTTATGGTTGAAATTGTTATCAAAATAAATGAACTGAATTATATATGCAACAGGCAACAATAACTTTTGAAATTTTAATAAAAAGAATGTCGTTTGAAAATAATCTGTTTTGCTGGATGCAGTACCTTGATTTTTCTGATGACGAGGAGGAGCAGAGAGCACGGGCCAAGCTACGCCACAAGGGCAGAGAGCAGGAGGTGGTGTGAACGAGGGAGGGAGGGAGGGAGGGGGAGGGAGGAAGGAGCAGAGAGCACGGGCCAAGCTACGCCACAAGGGCAGAGAGCAGGAGGTGGAATGAGGGAGAGGGAGGGGGGAGGAGCAGAGAGCACGGGCCAAGCTACGCCACAAGGCAGAGAGCAGGAGGTGGGTGAGCGGGGGAGGGAGGGGGGAGCAGCAGAGAGCACGGGCCAAGCTACGCAACAAGGGTACAGAGCAGGGGGTAGGCGTCGGGGAGAGGGGGGCAGCTTGAGTCATCTGCTCGGGTGGAGGAGGATTGGGTGGGGGGTCGGATTGGGATTCCTGGCCAAGACATGAAAGAGGTAATTGCTGTGTTGTTGTTTGCTTGTGGGGTGAGGAATAGGGCTGGGACGAGTCGACCTTAACATTACGTTATTGCCTC
>CATKHT010000188.1:0-2500 GCA_949752745.1 Protula sp. h YS-2021
CCTAGCTCTATTGTTCTATAAGTTGAATGGATCTTTATCGCCAGTTGTTAGACGTGACCGATTTCCTGTTTATCTGAATAAATTAGTATAAGCGATTTTTATTTTTAATCTGAAAATATATTTTTACAAGATTTCAACTATTTTCTACATTTACTTTTATAAAGGGGGTGACGATTTAATGTGTAAAATTCATCGGGGGTGTGTTTTTCATGCTATGAAATATTCACCCCCGGGAGTGAACATTTCATAAGGGGGGTGGATATTTCATAATGTAATATCCACCCCCCGGTGAGTTTTACATATGTAATATGCACCGGGGGGTGAGTTTTTTGGGGGGTGAAGATTTCATGCCACACCGGCAGTATATATATTATATATGCAGACATGTATAGGGTAAAAAAACCACCCCTCGCCCCCGTCAAAAGCCCACCCTGTCATATTCCCCCCCCCCCACCAACCATCACCCCTCCCCTCTTCCCATTTCACATACCTGGCAAAAGTCCCCCCCCCCCTCTCTCATTTTTTGCACACTGTATCACAAGCTCGCCCCCTCCCACTCCCCCTCCCTCTTCATACTAGCTTTCTTCTGGCCTCACCGGGTTCACGGATTCCCTGCGGAGGCATTTAGAGACCCTTTTTGCAAGAAGTAAAAACTTCTCGTTTTACGTTGCATTTTCCTTTTTGTGTGTGCCGTGTGCAAAATAAAACGTTTCTTGAAAAGTTTTCAATTGGTAAACACGATTCAGAAGTAAGCTTTACTTCTCGAATAATATGCTTTTGTAATTGATTATTTAGTACATTGGTGTAATTCACTGTGTGGCTGAATCCCTTGTACACATGGTAAATATTTTAGTCACATTTGAATTGGTAAATCTAGTTGTGAAATACGATATAAAATCCCTGATGAATTTGCATACATATACTTCCTTTCCACTGATCAAACACATCTTCGATTAGACCTTAGGTAACTGATTCAGATTATATCACATTTGAAATAGGAACGTAATATAATCTTATTCATATTTCTTTTTAAAACGATGGTACACATTTACTCATTTTTATTGAAAATTAATTTTACTTCATGTTAAAAACACCTTTCATCCAAAGATTTTACTTCTCGTTTCAGAAGTGTTTTCAGAGGTAAACATTGAAAAGTTAACTTCTTGCAAAATATCTCTATTTATACAGCCTTGTAAATAGACGCTGCACTGTGTGATAAAGTTTCCAGAAGGGTTTTTGGGGTTGCGTGAGAACTTCAGAGCAAAAATGGGCATTTGAAATACCTTTGCAACTAGTCCAACTCAGTGAACTAGACCGAAAGATAGAAGGCATTATCTCTGTGAAAACCATGTCCTGCATTTTCAACATTTTTTTAAACTTTTTCTAGATTTCTTATTATATTTCCATTGTTCTCCGAACTGAAAGCGATATTTTGCATATGATCATTGAATGAAGGAACATGATTTCTATCACCACGTTTCCCGCCCCGCCCCCCCCCCCCCCCCCCTCAACCTTCGTTGACACCGTTTTCATCTTACTTTTAATGGGTGTCACAACATAAAAATACACTAAATTGGGCACATTTAATGGGTGTCACAACATAAAAATATACTAAATTGGGCCAATTGACTGAATGTTTTACAACCCTCCACCCCCCCCCCCCCCCCTCTTTGCATCCACTATAGACAGTAGTAATTTGTTGACCGAGTAAGGTCCTCAATTTATTTCCCAAACCCTTTTTAGGCGGGGGAGGGGAGGCGGGGGGGGGGGGGGGGGAGAAGGAAAGCTGTGGTCGTAGATACAATATTCATTACTTTCTGACAAGACTAACATCGTGTCTCGTCTGGTCACAGTTGCACGACTTCACAACCTTTCCACGTCAATGAAATCAGTTACGGTATCACGATATTTGCCCCCCCCCCCCCCCCGCTTTAAATAAATCCTGCCCCTTTTCTATTGTGACCATTTCTATAATTTAAGTAAATGGGGGAGATCGCGAGGGGGGGGGGGGGAGAGGGCGGACAGTTTTTGTTAGTAAGGAGTTCTAATTTAGTTCAAAATTGATTTATATTTTATTTGCTTATTATTTAAGTATTCACTTATTTCAGTATTTATTTATTTAGTATTCATTCATTGATTATTTTATTTATTTATTATGCATTCATTTATTACTTCAGTTAATATTTTATGTATTTATCTATGTGTGAGCTTATTGATTTATCTATTTATTTATTGATCCAGGGCGACGAGGCACGGTCTTGATCCGCAGCGACTCACCAGAGGCTTCAACATGGAGCAGCATCGCTCACTACTCAAGCAGATTCTCACCCGACTCACCGGTGACCTTCTGCCCAAGGTCAACATGGACGAGCTCAAGGACAATGTCACCGTCGAGTACTGGACCGAGAAAGTGGTGAGTGAAAAGTGAGTTAGAGAGAGAGAGAGAGAGAGAGAGAGAGAGAGAGAGCGAGAGACAGACAGACAGACAGACAGAGAGAGG
>CATKHT010000188.1:5000-18846 GCA_949752745.1 Protula sp. h YS-2021
CTTAACTTGACCTCAACAGTTAAACCCTTTTGAATGCCATGTTTTTAGAAAACTTATTAATTACATTAATTAGTTACAGTTAATTAAATAATTATATTAATGAACAACAGCTCATAACTATATCCCTCCGTTTCATGGGGGATAATAAAACTGTACGAATTGTAATATTATGTAAGCTGCAATTCATGGGATTTCAGTTATAGCAATTACAATTAATAAGACAGTGGACAGCACCACTGGCTTCAATCAGTAATCAGGGTAAATGTTCACTTGCAATATTTTGTTGGTATTTGCGGTGAAGCCTTGAACGCAATCAATAAATATTTTTTGCTATTTTTATATCGAAAAAGGTTGAATAAAAAAAATCACGAGTTGACAAAAACACGACTTTTTCATTTATTTACGGTGGGATTTGTTTTTTTTTTTCGGGTGCCGAGTTGGTCACACCGGGTGCCGAGTTGGTAAGAATTTGGGTGCCGAGTTGGTAAACGCGGGTGCCGAGTTGGCAGGTGCGAGTTGGCAAGGTGCCGAGTTGACCAAACCCCGAACAAGAGCATGCTATTTATAGCTCTCCCGGAGCAGGCCTAATACCTCCAGTTTATGAGTAATCTGGTGGCTGGGGAAATGCGTGCCTTGAGCGTCTGGAAACTGCAAAGATTGGGTAATTAAGGGTAATAAAAGCCTCGTGCACGGGCAGAAACAACTTGCAGCAGAACTATTCTGGCTGTAATATGAAACACAATGAGCACAATGAATCCGAGGCATGCCATTTGGAAGTAAACCTTTGGCGCATTGTTGCAGCAGAGCTGTTAGTGTGGACTCATGTTGACAATAAATAAATAAATAAATAAAGAGAGAGAGAGAGAGAGAGAGAGAGAAATAAAGAGAAAGAAAGAAAAGGAAATAAAGATAAAGAGAAAGAAAGAAAAGGAAAGACAGTGAGAGAAAGAAAGAAAGGAAGAAAGAAAGAAAAGGAAAGACAGCGAGAGAAAGAAAAAAGAAAGAGAAAGAAAGAAAGAAAAAAAGAAAAAGAAAGAGAGTGAGAGAAAGAGAAAAGGTAAGGAAATAATGAAAGAAAAAAGGAAAGAAAGAAAGAGAGAAAGAAAGAAAGAAAGAAAGAAAGAAAGAGAAAAGAAGAAAGAAAGACAATAAGAGAAAGAGAGAGAGAGAAAGAAAGAGAGAAATGGGAATAAAAATCTTGAAGAAAAAAAAGACGGTTGGAAAATCCGTCTGCGCTCATAAAGAACGATTTGGTGCTGAATCATGGAGCTATAGGTACAAGTGTTGCTGAGTTAGGGGCGCTGCTAGCCTATCTAAGAAGCTGTGAAAAAAAGCTAATAAAATAACCATGTAAACAGTGTACAATAGATCTCAAATGAGCGAAAGGAAAGGCAGTGAGAGAAAGCACTGAGGGGAATTGTTAGTTTGTTAAAAATCTTAAGACTATGCATCCACAGGAAGCGAGAGCGTCTGGAAAATGTCAAACGGTTTGACTAAATTTATTTATTTATTTTTTTTAAATACCACATATGGAAGTTATTGCGGGTGAAAGGTGGTGGAATAATTTGTCAAAAGTGCATATATTTTTTTATAAATAAATGGCGTTATTTTGACCCTTTTACTTAGAAAAGTTTATCTTTTCTTCACTTGCGGGAAATGTTACAGATCTCTGCCTGTATCGCCGGAAATGAATATTGCCGGAAACAAAACAAAACAAAAAATGATGGTATTTGGCACCTCCTTATCTCAATGGAATTTGACTTACATGAACAAAGTGATGAAGAAAGTTATGGCTGTGATTCTGATCCCAGTAAACACGGGTCGTTCGACAAAATGCCAAAGTCTTGTTTTTTTTTTTATCTTTTTCTTTTTTTTTTTTTTGGGTGAAAAAATCTCAGAAAAAAAAACTTCTCTTTCACCTGATTTATGTGTATTTTCTTTTCTCGAATTTTTCATCTTTTTCTACGCTGCAAGCGGCCATGTCTTTTATCTGGGGCACTATCAAAGAGCTTTTATTTACTAAGCTCTTTGGCACTATTCAGAACAAATACCTGCTACACAGATATATGTATGACCTCTGTTTACCATCAAGAAATTTCAGTTCAAAAAAGGAATTTTCATTTCTGCAATACTTTTAAGAGCATGCTTCTGTATATTATATACAATGTGTGTGTGTGTGTATGCATGTATTTGAGAGAGAGAGAGAGAGAGGGAGAGAGAGAGAGAGAGAGAGAGAGAGAGAGAGAGAGAGAGAAACAAAGAGAGAGAGAGAGAGAAACAAAGAGAGAGAGAGAGAGAGTGGGGGGGGGGGGGGGGGGGCTGTGTGTGGGTGCGTCTGTGTGTTGGAGATGGTGGGGGGGGGGGGCGGGGTGGCGAGGGTATGTGTATGTGTGTTAAGAGATCGGGCTGGGACAAGAGGTGCAGATATATACAGAATGTGTTTCTTCCTTTAATTGTATATGATAGCTTGTGTAAGGAGGTACCTTTGCCTTTGTATTGACCGAATGCCTTTTTTAATGTAATAAAAAGGCAAATTATTATAGGTTTAAAAATAGCTTGAGGGGAATGCATACATCAAATGCGGTGCAGGTTTTTAAGGAAAATGAGTCTTGGTACCGGTAGATACATTTGAAAAGATTTGTGTTTGGACCGGGGAGAAAAAAATGTTTTTTCCATAAAAAGTAAACGGTTCTTCAAAATTATTATTATGGCATAGATAAGAAATGATGGTGCATAAGCGCCACTTGAAAGAAAAAAAATCCGATTACCCAGCCCTCCCCCTTCTCTCTCTCTCTCTCTCTCTCTCTCTCTCTCTCTCTCTCTCTCTCTCTCTCTCTCTCTCTCTCTCTCTTTCTCTCTCTCTTTCTCTCTCACCCCCCCCCGCCCTCCCAAATCTTCGGTGGGATATCCAGGTCCATGCCTAAATCCACACAGATATACTTTTATACTTTTTTCTTGACGCGCACAAAATTCCATGCTCATTCCGTGCAGTCAGGAAGGGGGCGGGTTGCGGGGGGGGGGGGGTTGTTTGCAGTACTTTCTCTTTTGTATATTTCCGAGAAAAGAGTTTTTTTTTCTTCCTCTTCTTTTTTTAACCGCGATTGACATTTTTGTGTTGTGCTCAACACGTGAAAGCCGTAGCCTGTTCCGCAACTCCAAACATAAACAAACAGCCGCGTGATCGATTAGCCATGGCGGCGGGGGAGATTTATGTGCAAGTGCGTCAATACTGGCTGTTGAAAATGTGATCACATTTCTGTTTCTTGAAATAGCAGGTGATCTTTTTTTACCTGAAGAGCGTCGGCATTCCTTTTTATTCTACAAAAAGAAAGAAAAAAATAGATGCACGTTAAATATGAAAGCTTGACAGTATATTTTACTGCCAATGTGTGCAAACTGCTATCACACAATGATATATATCTAAGGATAAATGTGCATTTGTTCACCACAGAAGGTTGTAATTCTGTGCATTACCTGTCTTTGACCTTCGTCAAATTCTATAAACAGAACTGTCGGGCAAAAATCAACGATCAATATGTGGGAAGGCCATCACTGACACGAGGTTGGCTTTTAATACTGGGATAAGGGAGATGTTTGCTCGTAGATTTGCAATGGAAGAGGGATAAAATTGCGTTTCGGCCCCCAAACAACTTTGGTTGTCCTTGTCACGTGGATGTGTTTGAAGTAAGGATATTGTTTCTCTTATGTTCTCACAGGCACAATCGTTATAAAACATTGATCTCTTATGTGGCATCTCTCTTTTATATATCAACACAGAGCGGATGGGTATTTGAAAAAGTAAATCCTCAGTTTTACGAGTACTATTTTGGCAGAATTCCCAGTAGGTCTGCGGAATAAAAAAGGTGTCACAGACATCAGACCGAATCGCCGTAGAGGTTGGCTATTGGACAATAACGCACGCATCGAGTATGCCGTTATTGATTTTTTTTTTTTTGGCGCAGAATGTAGTGACAGGGTTTTACGGTGTGTGGTCAGCCGCTGGTGTTTGTGATTGAATGGTGAAGTTGTTACACAGCAAAGGGAAAATCTTCAGACATGGTCCAGATTTGCCATGTGTGTGACGTGAAATTTCGTGGTGTTTCCTATGTTTGCTGGCAAAGGAACTTGGCGTAAGGATGCAGGCAATTTAAACTGTGCTATGCGTGATGGGACACTGAAAAATACTTATGATACATTTTCTAAATGGATATAGTGAAGCGGATAGCATTTAGGTTACTTTGAGAGTAAGTTTGAAATCAATGAAAAGCGTAGGGTGGATATTTCAAAGAGTTGGACTCGTTATATTCAGCAATATCAGACTTACCCGCGGGATGACGCGGTATGACGCGGGACCACGCTTTGGGTCACACTGAAGGTACTAAATTCTATCGATGTCGCCGGGTGCAAATAAGCTTTATCAATTAGACAGATTGGGGGAGGAACGATGGGATTCTTATTCGAAGGGGAACTTTATATTGTCAATATATCTATTTCCTATCGCATGATATGATCATTCGATATTTTGGAACACGAGGCCTTTGTTTACTGCTTGAAAAAAAGTTATCGAGCTAATGTATACTTATAATCTAATATAATTCAACATAATAATAATAATAATAATAATAATAATAATAAAATATCTTATAGTCTCAAACATTCCTGGACATTTCCCTCAAAAACTTCGATCTGTTTCTTTCCTTTTTTGCGAAAAGCGAGGGAAATCTGTGTAAGGAAAAAAGAAGAAAATTGCCTCAAATTTGGGTCCTTTCGGTGCACAACACAGGAATGTACAGAGTGACCCCAATTGTTCTCCATAATAGAAGCAGCCATTACATGATTTGCAATACGATATGCCTCCCCCCTCCCTCACCCCTTCATCATCTCATCAACACTATTGGCCACAGCTTTTATCTTGTGGTATACCCAATAAAAAAAAAAAGAAAAAGGGTATGAATACTGCACCTTGAGACACTGAAATAGAATGAATAGTGCTCTCTCATAATCACTGCGTTGTTGTCCAACAGCCAACCTCTACGGCGTTTCGGTCTGTTGTGTATAACACCCTTTTTTGACAATGGTAACCCGACGTTTGATCGAGCGACAATTGGTCGAGCGACAATTGGTCGAGCGACATTTGGTCGAGCGACATTTGGTCGAGCGACATCTTTTTTCGCTCCGCAGATCCACAGGAGATTCCGTGAAAGTAGTGCTCCTAAAAGAGAGAGGAACTATTTTGACATATCCATCCGCTTTGTGTTTATACATAACAGAGAGGTCATCGAAGAGGTCAGCTGTTGTTACATTGTGGTTGCTTTATTCAGAATCTTCTCATCTGTCTGTTCATTGAATTCATTGGTGGCATAGTTTGGTCCTTGAATTACAGATGGTAAAAACATGAGTACAGGTGAACTCACTCAATCGCATACCAGTCCAACGCATAAATCGGTTAACTGCATATTATTCGCAAATCCAAAAGCATTTCCAGTGCTATGTATTGGGTGTGTAACCCGATAATTAATCGCATAAACTCGATAAACGCATAGCTTTCTCACGTTAAAATCGGAAGCACACCGGTTAATTGCATAATTCTGGCTGACTGTTCAAACAGTGACACACTTAAAGCAAACTAAAGGAGTGAGCTGCTCCCCGTTTATTTATCTGATGCAGTGTCTCTTGTTTGCTTGACCCATTGTGTACATGTACCAACCCCACTCGCGGTTGTTAACAGTGAGTCTCGAACTCTTAATCCCCGCACTCTCTCAGCTGTCAGTAGATAATGACCTTTATCTTTAATCCCCGCACTGCCTTAGCTGACGATAGATAATGGCCTGCACTGACAGAAGGATATTGAAAATAAAATGTAGCTGTAATAAAAAAAAAATAAACGCTTAACGGGGCTTGGCTATGCGATGAACCGATTTCGTCTGTAGTTAGGAATGCGTGTTGTCTAACAACCCAGTGCAGGTTTTTTTTTTCAAACGCTATTTTAATTCGTTATTACGTTAGCAAATGATCAAAACTTGATCCATGACGCACTCGTATATTTTGCCGTCTGATCCGTTACGTACCCGTATAGTTTTCACCATATTTCAAGCGAGTTCACAACGTCTGCTTACAGATGAGCCGCGAGCAGAGGGCATTCGTTCAAGATGTCGCCGAGTCGGTGGTGACGTCGGACGAAAGCCAGTGGTGGACCATTCTTGGGAAGGCCCTCGTCGACTGTCCTCAAACTGTTATGGCGGCCAATGACGCTGGCGCGGAGAATAGCGATGGCGCGGAGAATAGCGATGGCGCGGAGAACGGAGAAGGCGCGGAGAGTAGCAGTGAAATGGAGGATAACAGGTGCGCGGAGAATAGCGATGGCGCGGAGAATAGAGAAGGCGCGGAGAGTAGCAGTGAAATGGAGGATAACAGTTGCGCGAAGAATATCGATGGCGCGGAGAGTAGAGATGGTGCGGAGAACAGGAGTCGCGCGGACAACAGAGATAATGCCAGTGACGCGGAGGATAGCAGGTGCGCGGCGAATATCGATGGTGCGGAGAATAGTGATGGCGCGGAGAATAGCGATGGCGCGGAGAATAGCGATGGTGCGGAGATTAACAGGAGTGCGGAGAAAAGTGACAGCACGGAGAATATTAGTGGCGCGGAGAATAACAGTTTCGCAGAGAATAACACTCGCGCGGAGAATAGCAGCTGCGCAGAGAATAACAGTGGCGCGGATAGCGAGCGCAGTCGGGAGTATTACGCGCCTTGCGCGGGTGGGGTCTCGTGCAAGTGCGAGGCATGCGTTGTCAGCCTTCTCAAGCACATGCTCAACTCCATGCTACACGAGCTGACCAAGTACTTCGGCGAGGACGAGCACGCGCTGTGCACGTGCGACACGTGTCGGCCAGGCGTGTCACAGTACGTGCAGCGGCTGCGTCATAGGCTCACCGCCCTACACACCGCTATCGCGGGCCATAGCAGAGACAGCAGTCCGTTCCCGTTTGACAGTTATGTGGAGGGCGAGGTGGAAGTGTGCAGTGTCTTCTCGGACATGAAGCGCCTCAATCGAAAGATCGGTGAAGACCACGGCACGTTTATTTGCAGTGCGGCTAGAAATGCGCTCATTAGGAGAAGTAACGAAGTCAGGCTAGAGCGACAAGGTGTGACGTCACTGCCGGGGGACGACTGCGCTCGCATGATTAGCTTCGGCGACGACGACGACGGCGACGACGACGACGGACATTGCGACGGCTCGATGACGTCAGCGCTGATGTTACACTCGGAGTCGCCACCAACTCCCCCACCACCCCCACCTCCCCCGCCTCCCCCGCCTCCCCCTTCTAGCTACAGTGGCGCCATCTCCAGTTTAATGGCCATGTGTCTGGAAACGGGAGAACCAGTGCAACCGGACTGGAGGCAGAGCGTGACTGGGAGTAACGGAATGCCTCCCACAGCCTGCCAACGACCCATGGTCAACCCAATGCCTGGGCAAGCTGTGAGTCAATTCGCTGGTTCTGGCCACCTCCAATATCCCACACACAGCCAAGGGGCCATGCGAGGGGATCACGTGGGCTGGCAGGCAGCGGCGAACCAGCCGTGGGGCTTAACGCAGGGTGCTAGTACCAACCCTCCTGTCTTCCCGCGGCCCTGCATCATGCCCCGGGTGATGCATCATTACGGCGCCCAGAACCAGCGAGTGAATGGGATGCAGGGTACTATTGCCAACCCTGCTGTCCTCCCGCGGGCCAATCATATGCCTCAACCGAATCCCACCCAATCGCAGAGAAGTACAGCAAGTGGCCAATGGACGGCAGGCAGTAATAGTGCCAACCCTGCTATGCTCCCGCAGGCCAATCATATGCCTCAGCCGAATCCCACCCAATCGCAGAGAAGTACAGCAAGTGGCCATTGGACGGCAGGCAGTAATATTGCCAACCCTGGTATCCTACCGCAGGCCAATCATATGCCTCAGCCGAATCCCACCCAATCGCAGAGAAGTACAGCAAGTGGCCAATGGACGGCAGGCAGTAATATTGCCAACCCTGGTATCCTACGGCTGGCCAATCACATGCCTCAGCCGAATCCCACCCAATCGCAGAGAAGTACAGCAAGTGGCCAATGGGCGACGAACAGTAATAGTGCCAACCCTGGTATCCTCCCGCAGGCCAATCATATGCCTCAGCCGAATCCCACCCAATCGCAGAGAAGTACAGCAAGTGGCCAATGGACGGCAGGCAGTAATATTGCCAACCCTGGTATCCTCCCGCTGGCCAATCACATGCCTCAGCCGAATCCCACCCAATCGCAGAGAAGTACAGCAAGTGGCCAATGGGCGATAGGCAGTAACAGTGCCAACCCCGCTATCCTCCCGCTGGCCAATCACATGCCTCAACCGAATCCCACCCAATCGCAGAGAAGTTCAGCGAGAGGCCAGCGTGCGACGACCAATCAGAGACGAGGAAATGAGATGTCTGAAGAATATGTTTCCGTAAGTTTTCCCGGAGATATTAAAATAAATTTTAAGACTAGAGCGACCAGTGTACACAACCACAGTGTACCCCGAACATGTTGCACACTTCCACTAGTCACCTGTAGGCTTTTATGTTTGTTGTTCTTGTTGTTTTTCACTGTTTTTGGACCAGCTGGTTTTAATGACTTTATGTTTCTGTTTTCAGTACAAATAAAAAAAAAAAGAAAGAAAAAAAAAGAAGAATAAGGAAAAAGGAAAAAGGAAGAAAAGGGACTTGCGTTTTTCATGCTTTGTATTACATAAAAAAACAGTAAAAATTTGGGAAGTAACACACGTTTTATGTTTTGCGGCACAGAAAGCCTCGCGGCTGGCGAAAATAGTTGAGGGACAAAAGTACCGACTACAGAGGGCGCTGCTGCGCTGTCTGGTGCCAAATAAGCCCTACAGCCTCTCCAACATCTTGGTAGCACTCGGCCATTTGCAGCACCCCCTACCGAATGATCAATTCCAATTAAAACTGGTAAGTGATTTGGGGAGGGGAGAGGAGTATGGCGGGGGGGGGGGGGGAGAGGAGGGGAGGTTTTCGTTTGGTTTAAAAAAAGTGAAAAGTTGATTATAAAATTACCCGCACGGCTGACTACGCAGTGAGGCCGCAGTTCGGAAGCTTTACCGACAGATGTGGAACTTGTGATCGGGCTGGTAGATGTTGACAATCGTGATTGAAGGTGACTTACTCTGACATAAAGCGACATATGTTGACATAAAGCGACACCTTTTTAACATATATTGACGAAGCGCTACGTATTTTCACAGTGTCTGTTGAAAGTAATGCTGTCCGGATGTGACGTGATAAAGGGGTACTCTAACGGCAACTACAAACTCGCGCAGCTGTCTGAAGGAAGGAAGCAGCTGATTGAGGAAGGTGAGCCCGTAATCCTGTAGCCTCCATAACCCACAGACGCCCGCAATCCTGTAGCGTCCGTAACCCACAGACATCCGTAATCCTGTAGCGTGTATAAACCACGGGCAATAGTAACCCTGTAGCGTCCATAGGCCACTGACACCAGTAATTCTGTGGTGTCCACAAGCCACTTAGTCTCGTAATACATGTTGGTATGATAATTCTTTGATGAGCGATACTCTAGTTATATTTACTTTAACTTTGCTTTAACTGGGACATTTGCTTGTTTTGTTTGATTAGCGGCCAGAGCCGAAGAGTGCGGCACATTAAATCCAGCTGTTGGTGCATCAAAACCAAACGCAGCAGCTAGTCGTCCAGTTGCTCGTGCAGCTTCAAACGTTGGCGGCGAAAGTACAGCTTCAGCTGCTCCTGCTCTATCCTCAGCTGCTCCCGCTGTATCCTCAGCTGCTCCTGCTCTATCCTCAGTTGCTCCTGCTCTATCCTCAGCTGCTCCTGCTCTCTCCTCAGCTGTATCGTTAGAGAATGAGCGGGATGCAGGATCAAGGCAGAGTGAAGCTGCGGCAGTGCCTTCCACTTCTGACGAGACGAGAAGTATCCTGGCTGACGGTCTCAGCCGCGGCCAGACATCACAGCCGCCTGCTGAGCCGGACGAAGCAGCTGCTCAGCCACCTGCGGGCGGTGCCTTGGGGGGTTGTGATAAAATTGCCCAATTCCTGCCTCGCTTTCGCGGCATTGCACAGAAGGCGCTTGGCGCTGCCCAGCGCCGCGCCAGTTCGGAAGCGCCACCGGATCCGGAATCGAGCCGGAAGAGAGCGCCTAGTCCGGATGTAGAGGTCACCGAAGTGGTGCCCCCGAAGCGGCGGATTGCGGATAACAGTAAGTACATTATTAAAGAGTCAATTCGGCGGGGGGGGGGGGGGAGGGGGGGGGGGAGGGGAGGGGGAGGGGAGGAGGGGGGAAGGGGTTAATATGTCCGTGGGAAAGTGAACCCCTCCCCCCCCCCCCCCCGGAGTCACTCGATAGCTCTGTTATTGGAGAAAAAGTAAGTAAAGCGTAGCATGAGTGATTCTAATTGTTGTTCTTCAGAGTTGTCGGGCCCAAACATGGCGCTAGTGAGATGATTTGGCATAAGTAAGGTCACATACCATGTTCAGGTCACAGGCCATGTCCGGGTCATAGGTCTTACACAGATCCCAGATCATACACGGATTGATGTGTCTTGTTTTTTTGTTTTTTTTCAGGCATCAAGACTGAAGCAAGTACAAGTTCACCAGCTGGCCACGACCCCGCAACACCGGCCCCACGCACGTTCACCGATGCCCTCGTGTCGCTGACGACTCCTCGCACGTCGGCCGATGACGCACCGCCGACCGGCCAGCAACCCACGTCATCACCGCCGGCAGGGGGCGGCATTTCTTCAACACTTGCGGCGGAAACAGCCTACAGCGACATCTCCGACGAGGCCAGCTTTTGTGGGGACGACATGTGCGGTGACGCCAACGTCACGCTGCCATATGGGGAGGTAGGGGTGACACCAGAGGGGGACGTGCCACCGGTGTATGGCATGTCGCTGCCCATTTGCCGGGTCACGGAGGCCACTTCCGGTGAAGATGGCCACGACGTTCTGTTTTGTCCGTCTTTTGAAGATGTCGCTCTGGAGGAGGAGAGCGAAGACGATGACGTCGTCTACATAGGCTACGACCCGGGGACGATTGACGACATGGCCGAGGAGCCAGAGCCCACGACGGCACCGTCGGAGGAGCCGCCTGCCAATCAAAGTGGCGAACCGGAAGTGGAGAGTCCGCACGAGGACGCGACCCGCACGGGCGCGGACGACATGATCCTGTACGACCCGCAGAGTATGCGCGACACTTACGCGCCGAACGCGCCTGGGACGAGCGCGGACGTGTACCAGCACCCGCTGCCGTCCGTACGCAGTGACTGCGACAGCGGCATCAGCGAGGGCGTCCGCTCGCCCTTCGACACCGCCACCATGGAGCCGCCAGTGGCGCAGGCGCCACGCCAACGCCACAGCAGCGGGCAGAGCAGCCTGGACGGGGTCACCGCTGCGGAGTTGCGAGCATGGCTGAAATCACGCGGCAGGTGCTTCGAGTGCGCGGAGTGCCGCGTCTGGTTCCTTGACCGCGCACTCTACGCGCTCCACAGCGCCGCGCACAGCCATGACGGGCGCTTCACGTGCACCTGCTGCGGGGAGCACCTCGGCAACGCCCAGCGGTGGATGCACCACGTCATGCTGAGCCATGGCAACGGCAACGGCTAATAGGTAACGCGTCAAACGTTTGATCTTTGTCAGTCAAACACTCATCACAGATTCTTCGCTTAGGTTTAATTGACTTCGGTGTATGTTTATATTTTTGTCCGAAGTGTGTTTTATAACTTTGGTGTGGCGAGTCTTTTTACTGCTATATTGCATGCTTTCCTAAAATATATGCTATTTTTTTCATTCAACAATTTTTTTTCTTCTTTTTTTTTTTCTTTTTTTTTTTTTTTTTTTTTTCTTGTTGTTTGTTTCTTTGTTTTTTTTTTTTTGACAGTACATTTTTCAGCATTGATAATTTTTTCGCAAATATTTTTATCATATTTTACTGCAGCCAGTCTGCAGTCCCGTATTCGCTGACCACACGTCCTTATTCCGATACGTCATAGTTCTTGTATGTCCTCGTGTCCTCGTTCTTGTGCGTCCCCGTGTCCTCATTCTAGCACGTCCTCGTGTCCTCATTCTAGCACGTCCTCGTGTCCTCATCTAGTACGTCCCCGTGACCTCACTGTAGTACGTCCCCGTGTCCTCATTCTAGCACGTCCTCGTGTCCTCATCTAGTACGTCCCCGTGACCTCATCTAGTACGTCCCCGTGACCTCATCTAGTACGTCCCCGTGACCTCACTGTAGTACGTCCCCGTGACCTCATTCTAGCACGTCCTCGTGTCCTCATCTAGTACGTCCCCGTGACCTCACTGTAGTACGTCCCCGTGACCTCACTGTAGTACGCCCCCGTGTCCTCATTCTAGCACGTCCTCGTGTCCTCATCTAGTACGTCCCCGTGACCTCACTGTAGTACGTCCCCGTGTCCTCATTCTAGCACGTCCTCGTGTCCTCATCTAGTACGTCCCCGTGACCTCATCTAGTACGTCCCCGTGACCTCATCTAGTACGTCCCCGTGACCTCACTGTAGTACGTCCCCGTGACCTCATTCTAGCACGTCCTCGTGTCCTCATCTAGTACGTCCCCGTGACCTCACTGTAGTACGTCCCCGTGTCCTCATTCTAGCACGTCCTCGTGTCCTCATCTAGTACGTCCCCGTGACCTCATCTAGTACGTCCCCGTGACCTCATCTAGTACGTCCCCGTGACCTCACTGTAGTACGTCCCCGTGACCTCATTCTAGCACGTCCTCGTGTCCTCATCTAGTACGTCCCCGTGACCTCACTGTAGTACGTCCCCGTGTCCTTATTCTAGTACGTCCCCGTGTCCTTATTCTAGCACGTCCTCGTGTCCTCATCTAGTACGTCCCCGTGACCTCACTGTAGTACGTCCCCGTGTCCTCATTCTAGTACGTCCCCGTGTCCTTATTCTAGCACGTCCTCGTGTCCTCATCTAGTACGTCCCCGTGACCTCACTGTAGTACGTCCCCGTGTGCTCATTCTAGTACGTCCCCGTGTCCTTATTCTAGCACGTCCTCGTGTCCTCATCTAGTACGTCCCCGTGACCTCACTGTAGTACGTCCCCGTGTGCTCATTCTAGTACGTCCCCGTGTCCTTATTCTAGCACGTCCTCGTGTCCTCATCTAGTACGTCCCCGTGACCTCACTGTAGTACGTCCCCGTGTGCTCATTCTAGTACGTCCCCGTGTCCTTATTCTAGCACGTCCTCGTGTCCTCATCTAGTACGTCCCCGTGACCTCACTGTAGTACGTCCCCGTGTGCTCATTCTAGCACGTCCTCGTGTCCTCATCTAGTACGTCCCCGTGACCTCATCTAGTACGTCCCCGTGTCCTCATTCTAGTACGTCCCCCGTGTCCTCATTCTAGCACGTCCTCGTGTCCTCATCTAGTACGTCCCCGTGACCTCACTGTAGTACGTCCCCGTGTCCTCATTCTAGTACGTCCCCCGTGTCCTCATTCTAGCACGTCCTCGTGTCCTCATCTAGTAGTACGTCCCCGTGACCTCACTGTAGTACGTCCCCGTGTCCTCATTCTAGCACGTCCTCGTGTCCTCATCTAGTACGTCCCCGTGACCTCATCTAGTACGTCCCCGTGTCCTCATTCTAGCACGTCGTCATTTCCTCATTCTTGTACGTTCTCGTGTCCCCATTCTAGTACGTCCTCAAGTTTGACAGTTTTTTCACTATTATATAAATTAGCCTGAGGCTCTTATAATTTATTCCTTTTGGCTTAAATTAGTAAGATTAATAAGAAAAACATAGCAGAAATTAACACGAAATTAGATGTTTAT